>VONZ01003516.1:0-20231 GCA_012976165.1 Labeo catla
TAAGGGGACGACCGTCAATGGCTGTGATGTTCAAAGGTTGGGATAACACCTCAGTTACAATCCCCAATTGGGCAGCATAAGCCTGATCGATAAAATTCCCAGCCGCACCCGAATCAACGAATGCGGTGGTCACGATCCGTAGGTGGCTCATGAGGATTGATACCTGGAGAAGCAGCCGGGAAATGGTGGACTCGGGGTAGGATTCCGCAGCCATGGAACCAGATGAAGACCTCCCTCTCTTCACCTGGTTTGTCCGTTTCCCGGACGCAGAGGGCAGATGGCACGATGGTGGTCCGGGGAGGCGCAATAGGCACATAGTCCTTCGCGGTAGCGTCTGGCCCTCTCCGCTGCCGACAGGGAGGTGCGCCCTATTTGCATGGGTTCCCCGGCTCCGCTGGAGTGGGCCTCTGAGGCGACTGGTGGAGGAGGAGAAGACGCGGCGACAGCATAGGTGGTAGGTGCTTCCGGAAACCTCGGGTGGCTGGTGGAACCTGTGGATGAACGGAAAACATGTTTAGAGGGATGACTCATTCTTTGATCCACCCGGAGGGCCAGCTGTATAATGCCCTCCAGGGTGGCAGGAAGCTCCCGCACAGCCAATTCGTCTTTAAGACAGGTGGAAAGTCCTTCATAGTAGGCTGTGCGGAGAGCAGCATCACTCCAGGTGGTTTGTACGGCGAGGGTGCGAAATTCGGTGGTATATTTGCTGACGCTGCACCCTCCTTGCTTCAGATGGTACAGTCGGGAGTCGACCTCCACCTCACTCTCAGGGTGTTGGAAAGCGGTCCTGAGTTCAGCGGTAAACGCGGGATAAGAGTGGGCGGAGTCTCCGTCAGCCCTCAGGACCGCCGTAGCCCACTCTGCTGCCTGTCCCGTGAGGAGTGACGTAAGAAGTGCGATCTGACTTCGGTCTGTGGGGTATCTGGATGGCTGAAACTCAAAAACAAGAGAGAGGTTGGTGAGGAACACATCCCACTTGTCCGGAAGTGAAATCTTGTGCTGATTAGGAAGGGGAATTTGACGGACTGGTTCTGCGGGAGGAGTTTGTGCAGTGGCCAGGTCATCGTGATCCGCTTGCAGTGCGGTGAGATCCGAATGGAGGATCGCGCACTCCGCCCGAAGACCAGCGTTTTCTGAGCGCAGCGCGGTGATCTCCATCCAGAAATTCACCAACTCCTGTCTCAGATTCACGATTTCCACGGCCTGCTGCTGTATCACTTCCCACAGCTGTTCCAGATCCGCCGGGACCATTTCGGGACCAGACATTCTGTCACAGAGGCAAGGCAGGAAATGAATGATCGAGGAGGGTCCCTGTGTAGCGTGATGGAGAACTCAAACGCGGAAACTCACGAATGAGCAGGTAAACCACGCAGTTAATCTGAGAACGCTCCTCTTATGGAGTAGAGATTCCCACCAGGAAATCCACGTTCTCACACGCACACAGACAGGTATATAAAGTGCTCCATAAAGCGGTGTACTCACGTGAGTAGATGAAAGGGTAGAGAAGAGACCTGCACCGAAGTCCAACATGAACTCAATGTCTGGTGCAGAACAACACCTGCTTCCTGTTTATATACCTGCGGAGATCATTTCCGGTGCCTCGTGACCTCACGTGATCCGGTGCGTGTGACACCTATATACATTTCACCATACATTATTAACGTTAGGTTACTGTAATACATCTCTAAACAGTTTCACTACTTTCTGCTATTTTTTATTTACTTTATTACGGCTAGTGACCTAACTGGGACAGCTAAGTTAACATTAACCTAAGGTTAAGTTATTAATTTACAATCGAGCTCATTCTCCGCAGTAACGTTACAATACACTGACTAAAGGAAACTACAAGTTCGTTAAAAAACAAACATACAACAACAAAAGTTCAATTTTGAAGTGCATTTCACGTTCTTCTTATAAGTATAACATTATAAGAGTTATTAAAACTCTGTTACTCACCTCACACTGATGCAGCAGCAGCTTCTTCTGTTGTCAGTCACTGTCGACCGTTAAAATTTGAACTGTCACCGTGGGAACCAATTAAACCCAATGCTGGGTTATTATTAAAAACAACCCAACGATGTTTAAAAAATATCCCAATGTTTTAGAAAATAACACAACATAGTGACCCAACATGTGTAACCCATCTATTTTTGCTGTGTAATCTTATATTAAAACTTTTTTTTTTTTTTTAAATCAACTTGAGGTGTAGCAAGCAACCAAAGAGGAATATTTGATATTATGACGGAGGGACTAACTGGAATTTCAGTAATACCTAAATTCATAGCATCTTTATTTGCTGTCCAACCAAAACTTCTAATACTATCATTTCCATATTTCCTTGACTGGATGTGTCTCTGTATGTCATTTTACATTAATCCAATAATTCGTTGGCACTCATTGTCAATTCTCCTTCCTCCACCTGCAAAACTGATATAGGAGAGGATCTAAAAGCCCTGCAGCAAATCATTATTGATTGTGATCTTTGACTTGTTCCAGTACCTGACCATATAGTTTCATTTTGACTTAAGGATTATGATTTTCTCTTCGCGAAACAGACTCTACCTTCTTACGTGTGACGTTACCGGGTGCTGTCCATGACGGTGGTGCTGAATTTGTTGATATCGATCGATATTATCGATTATTAATTAATTAGTAATTGGGGCGACAGCAAACGAAGACTGCAGTCATTAATTACCGTGAATACAATTAGACCCCAGCTCATTCTCTACGTTGAATAGCAAAGTGACTTAAGGAACAACGACTTCCACAAGATCTTCAATATACAATCCAATATACAATAATAATAATAATTTAATAATTATTGATTATTAATACTCTGCCATATGTACATCAATTTGACATCAATTTGTCACCACTAGTAAGCTACTACTAAATATATTGTAAAAGCTTTAATTTGCTGTGGAGTTGCTTTGCAACGATATGTAAAAAATGGCAGCATCAAGTTCCAGTCCACAGAGAGAGAGGGAAGTTGTCTGTAAAAAGTGGCATGATTTTGCTAGTGCAGCCAAAGCAAGAGGTGCTGCAGTACAGAGAGACCGGACAAGAACAGGTGGTGAACCAGATCTGTGCCTGCACTCACCCCTGATGAGGAAAAGACCCTGGCAATCCTTGGAGAAGCAGCCTCACAGGGTATCTCAGGGGGTATAGATCTGACAGCAGGTGTGGATACCACTCCATGCTCTCAGATCACACCATCCTTGATTCCTTGCCCTCTTCCCCCACCAGCAGTGGCAGGGCTTCACCAGCACCAGCGTCACCACACCTGTCTGCACCTTCATTGGGCTCCACTGAGGTCCAGCACCAGCAATCTGGGAGTGACTCCAGAAGGCGTCCTTCTGTCTGATGTAACCGCAGTGAAGAACTGGTGGAGCTTGAAAAGGAAAAGCTGGAAGTGCTGCAGGGGATCGAGCAGGGGTTACAAGAGGCCAACAACCTTGACCAGTCCATGCTGGAGGTGAAGCTCCAGATTCTGGAAAAGCAGTATGCTCTGTCTGAAGCAACATTTCAAAGGCCAACCATTTCAGTTCCAATCATAATGCGAGATCAAGGTAAGCTTGATTATGATGCTCAGTACAGTGAAATGTTGTGTTATCTTTGTATTCAAACAATTTAATTACTTTACAGATGAACAATCACCAACCCAGTGACTGCGGGTTCCAGGAAAACAGACCTTTCATGTTTATTTTCAATTATGTGGAGTATTTTTGTTTGAATAAACACTGATTTGATTAAAAAACAAACTATTAATATAATGAACCAAGTGTTGACTTCTAACAGTGTCATGAACTAAATTTCATATAGACTTACATGTAAAGAAGCTTTTTGCACAGTGGTGGCCACTAGTGGAGTGAACTGACAACAGTGATCAGGTTTAGCTAAGAGTGATCCAGACCAACCTTACGAAAGTATGACTTACAGAAGATAAACTTAACCAAGAATGTTTCAGGAAACACATATTAATGATAATATTCTGCCTACATTCCCTATTTGCTTCAACTTTATTAACAATCCTTCATTCCAAAGCATGTCATAAGCTTTTTCAATATCAAAACATATGTCTACTACCACTTCTTTATTGACCTGAGTCTTTCTTATTTCTGTCTCTAAACACAAGGCAGCATCTATTGTACTTCACCCTTTACTAAAGTCACTTTGATATGAGTTCTCATTACTGTGTACTTTAACAAACACCTCTGCTAACATTTCTGCCTTTTCTTCATTAGTCACAGCTATTCTTTCCCCATTACTCAGAATAGGTTTACCAACGTTTCTTTTAAACTCAGTCATCTTTCTGATCATACACACACTTCACTAACATATAGAATCACAATAACTTAATCACAGTTGCTCTTTTTATCAGCTTGTATTACCCTTCTCACATTGGCTTGTGCTTTTTTATATAAAATGAAGTTATCAAATACGTACGTCTTCTTAACCTTTTTAAAAGCCTTATTTCTCTCTTGAATTGCTTTGCTACATAATTCTGTTCACCATGGAACTGATTTCTTCATTTTTATTCCTTTACTTTCCAGTCATTTCTTCAGCTGTATTATACAATACCGCACATAATGTTCATTATAAATGTCTATATCCTCTATTTCCTCATTAAAATTAAACTCTTGTAACTTTACCTCACTGATGTATTTGAATGCCTCCTGATTAGACATTTTACATTTCCATCTATCTATCCTATCCTCTATATTTTCATTAACATTCATGTCTATTTTACAGCTAATAACATAGTGATCGCTCTCTATTGTTGAATCCTCTCAAATATCCCACATACATTTCCCTGATAAACCTTCAGACACCAGTGTTAAATCTATAGAAGAGCATCAACCCCTGACCACATCAATTCTAGTAGCTCTACCATCATCCATACATATCAAACCCTTCAAATCAATCATTTCTTCTATTATCTTACCATTATGATCAGTATTATCACTTCATTATAAAGTATTATATGCATTAAAATCTCCACACCATATCACTTTCTGATTTCCCATTACCTTTTCTAATACTTCAATATTTAACCTGTTGCAAGGATTATAAAAATTATTGACCTTAACATTCTGTCCCTTTAAAAACACCTCTACTGTAATTGATTCATACTGATCACTCAATTCTATAACCCTATATGTTATTTCATTTTTAATAAATATAGCCACCACTCCAGCATTACCTGTCTGTCTATTTCTACTAATACCTGTATATCCTTGTATCACAAAGTCTAAATGAGGTTTCAATCAGGTCTCTTGTACACATTTAACCTGAGGTTTATATTCTTTGTCTTCTATTACTTTTTTAAACTCATGTCCATTTGTGATTAAACTCGTTGTATTTCACTGTAATACTAATAAAACCATTAAGATCCTCCACATGTTTCCTGTGAATCCACAACTTGACCCTTAAGTTTTTCATTTACTTGTTCCAGAGTAATTCCCTCAAACTGTAGATGTTTAACACCTGTTACCTTCTTCTTCTTTTCTTTTTAATGGCAGTTGACAAACCTACTTAGAAGGTGCATTTAATAATAATAATAATAATAATAATAAACTAAAGGAGTATTAAATAAAGATACAATTCTTTTTATGCTTCATTATGTGATGTGATCAAATTATATTTATTATACCTATTGCTTTCGAATAATGAGCAATTGCATAATAGACCTTATATTGCATTGCACATTCCTTAGTATTGACTTAATTGTTAAATTTTCAATATTCAACAAACTAAATTCTTCTATTAATCACATTATTTCTCTTTCATATGCTTCTCAGTGTAATAGGATTTGCTCCACTGTCTCTGAAATACCACATTTATTACAATTACCTGATTCATGTTTACCAATAATAAATAATGATTGATTAAGAGCTGTGTGATCAATACAGAGTCTAGATATTATTGTGTCCTCCTTCCTACTTCCAAAGTTTTTTCCTTCCATTTCCAACTTGTTTCTGAATGTTAACACCTGTTACCTGAGGGAAAGTTCCCACCTATATTCTGTCAACAATTACCCTAGAGTGACCCCTACTGGACACACACATACATAACAATGTAAAGTGAGGACAAAAATGGCTCTTACAGTGTCAAATGATAAAACATGTGACCATAAATGTAATATGAAAATATTAAATACATATCTGTACAAACACATAACTGAAAACCAAGAAAGATGTTTGTGAATGTATATTTATGCATACTGTATTTTACAAAACAAAACAAAACAAAAAAGTCACTGCATGATGTATGTGAATCCATATATTTTCATAAGTAAGGATTTGTCTATAAATTGAAATCAGTGAATTATTAAAAATATTAAGATGCATCTGTAAATATGTTGTATGATAATTAACAGACATGTCACACCATCAGTTAAAATCAACTATTACAACATGTAAAAAAGTCTTAAAAAGTTTAATGTAACGATCAGATGAATCAAGTTTAGAAAATGGCCAGATATTATATGTATAAACAAATATCCTTGAAAGCTGCAGCAAATATTCATAACATCACTGAGATGAAGATACATTTTGCTGTAATTTGGCCTTTTATTAGTAGAGAGTATTTTATTCACTATTTCCTCTCAGTGCTGTAAGTTCTTCCTCCCTGCAAAATAATTCAACAAAAGCATTTACTGAGCTCTCATGACTAAAGACTTTGTTCCAGATCAATGTGAATCATCTCAAAAACTCACCAGCTCTTCTTGCACAGATGATCTGAAGAAGAATCACAGTAGGAGCAGCAAACACTGCAAACTCAACAATAATCACAATCACTGCAGGAAAGATGAGAGACACAATCAAGAGAAAAAAAACAGACTCCATCTGTAAAAAAAACAGAAAGGAAATCAAAGGTATAAAACAACAAACAGTGAAAAGACGTGTCGTACCTCTGAATATTGACCCAGCAGTCCAACTGTCTTCAGTTTGTGCTGGATCTGTGATAATGAACATATAAACCAAACATCATCATCATCATCATCATACTTGAGCTTCACATCACAGAAATGATAAATGAACTTGTGTTGCTTCATGAGTCCATCATCTATTATCAGAATATATCATTCTGATAATATCAGAAAACATCTTATATCAGAAAATAAACAAGTAAAATACAGTAAAAATACAGTACATATACAACATAATACTGTGAATACATTTACAGGAAGTTTAATGATACTGTAAATATAAATGCATTTTTACTGTAAATAAGTAAGTTGCTGGCAAACTGCTGCCAGTAAGTTACTGTAATTTCTACAGGATTTTTTTTACAGTGTGTCTTCTTTATATAAGAGTGAAACCATAAACCTTCAGCTTGTCCTGAATTAATGACATTATTGATTATTATAATTACTCCTACATGGCTCATGCTATGCTATTCTGATTTATGAAATTGTATAGTCTATTAGTGTAACGAATAACCATCCATCCAACCGCCAGAGGGAGCCCTCTCCCGAATACTAACGGCTCCTTTTCCTCTTTGGTTACTTCCTGTTTGGCATCATATTTAAATGGGCCTGTTGCCGGTGTTCCCTGCGAAGTATTGCCAGTTTACTGACTTATCAAGAGTTCTATCTCTCATGTTCTGCCGGCTTTATTGTTATGACCATTGTGCTTGTTTCCTGACTACCGTCTTGTGGATTACTGTTCTGTTTTGTTTGCTTGGTCTGGACTGCTATCCTGGTTTTGTGACCCTGCCTGTCTCACGTTTACGATTTCGCCTGCTGTTTTGGATTTGTCTGCCTTTCTCAATAAACCTACCATAATTGGATCTAACCGCTCTCATGTCGTCACCTCCGACACCGTCACAGAATACTTCGCCGCACAGCGATCCAGCAGAGGTTTCGCAACTGCAAGCAGCATTGGCCTATCAGAGCGAGATGCTTGCTGGATATCAGGAACAACTGACACAGGTCAGGAGTTCCAACGACAGTCTCACACAATATATCCGCTCTCTCCCCGCTCCTCACAGCACGCTGGTAAGACCTGCTTTACCTGATAAGTTTGACTGTTCACCCGAGCTGTGCAGAGGATTTATTCGTCAGTGTAAAATCTTTTTTGATAGTCAGCCAGAGGCTTACGATCAAGATATAAAGAAATGTGCGGTCATGATGTCATTGTTAACCGGACGAGCTTTAGATTGGGCGTCTGCAGTTTGGGAGAGTGATGTTTGCATACGATCGTCGTTCGAACATTTCCTTGCGCAGCTCCACGAAGTCTTTGAATATCCTGAGGGGGGACAGGATATTTCAGATCAACTTCTTGATCTCAAGCAGGGAGATCGTACCACGGCAGACTATGCCATTGAATTCAGAACGCTGGCAGCTCAAAGCAAATGGAATGAAGTAGCACTCAAGGCTGTGTTTAAAAGAGGACTCAATACTAAATTACAAGCGGAGTTGGCCTGCAGAACTGTGAATACCGCCTTAAATGAGTTCATTACGGTAGCCATTAAGATTGACAATTTGATGCGCAACACACTCAGATCACGTAAACTCATGTCAACCAGTCCTGTACAGGCCCAGTCGCATCCTGATTCTTATGAGCCAATGCAAGTCACTTCCACACGCCTCTCTTCTGAGGAGAGATATCGTCGTCAGCGAGAAAATCTATGCTACTATTGCGGAGAGGAGAATCACCGCAATGCCTCCTGTCCCCACAAGACCAAGAAGAACCCTGCACCTCATTACAGTGTGAGTACCATTGAAATTCCTCATCCTAAGCAACGCAGTTTTCTTCTAGAATGTGAGCTCTCTGTTGATACTGCTATCCAATGTGTTTCAGCATTAGTAGACTCCGGATCTGCAATCAATGTCATCAACCATGAACTTGTTGATAAACTCAAGATTCCTACCTCACCCTGTGTACCTGCCCTCAACATCACGACCATAGACAATGGCACCATCAGTTCAGGAATGACTGCTACCACACAACCAGTGACCCTTCGTGTGGACTATTCCACAAAGAAACCATCCCTTTCTACGTTTTACCATCATGCAAATACCAGGTCATTCTGGGCCACCCTTGGCTAGCCGTACATGATCCCAACATTTCTTGGAATAGTGGTAAACTCACTAAATGGTCAACATACTGTCCGAACAACTGTCTAACCAAAACCCTGTCATTTCCCTGCCTCTCTACCAGCATTGAAAGTCCTGACACCTGAGTCCAAACCTCACTACCCAGTGTTTACTCAGAATTCGCTGAGGTGTTCAGTAAGTCGAAGGCCACACAACTTCCTCCACATCGACCTGGTGACTGCGCTATTGAATTGTTACCTAACATGTCCCCGCCTAAAAGTACGCCCCTGTATTGACTATCGAGGGTTAAATAACGTCACGGTTAAATACCGCTATCCTCTACCATTAGTCCCCTAAGCACTGGAACAACTACGTGAGGCCCGAATCTACTCCAAGCTCGATCTCAGAAGTGCCTATAACCTAATCCGCATCAGGGAGGGGGACGAATGGAAAACCGCCTTCCTGACCACTAGGGGGCACTACGAATACCTCGTTATGCCGTATGGGCTAGCCAACTCTCCCTCTGTCTTTCAAGCCTTCATCAATGATATCTTCCGGGACCTGTTGAACAGGTGTGTGGTCGCCTACATTGAGGACATTTTGATATATTCTCCTGACTTGAACCAACACATCCATCGTAGTTATTGTAGATCGCTTCTCAAAGGCTTGTAAACTAGTACCATTGAAGGGGCTCCACGGGGCAATACGATCCCAACAGATCCAAGCAGATCGCAGGAGACGTCCCCACCCCAACTATCAACCCGGCCAGAGAGTCTGGCTTGCCACCCGAGATCTCCGATTACGACTGCTGAGCAAGAAACTTGCTCCAAGGTATGTTGGACCTTTCAGAATTCTTAAACAAATCAATGCAGTCACATATCGCCTTGAACTGCCTGCTGATTATCGCATCTCTCCTTCATTTCATGTCTCCCTCCTGAAACCGGTCCACCCGGCAACTGACCCCGGCACCACGGTTCCCGAGCCTCCTCCACCCTTGGAGATTGATGGCGCCCCAGCCTACTCGGTCAACGAGATCTTGGACGCTCGCCGCCGTGGGGGTCAGTTGCAGTATTTGGTGGACTGGGAGGGCTACGGACCTGAGGAGAGATCTTGGGAGGCCGCCAAGGATATACTGGACCCTTCTTTGATCCAAGAGTTTCACTGACGGCATCCTAACCGCCCAGCACCATTTTTATGCATTATATATCTTTGATCACTACTATTTCACAATGACAAACTGAAGAGTAGAGTTTTAGAAATTGTGTGTGTGATATAATGGTTAAAATATTAATAATGGGCTGTCAAGTGTTTTAACTTTTTTCTGTAACGTTTGCTGTAAGAACTCAATTGTAGAAAGTAGCCAACATGGTGTTTTCTAGAAAACCAATTTCCCCCTCAAGGTCGTTTTCCTGTTTCATTTGCACCAGCGGCAGGAACTCTGAAGTGTCCGAAAGCAACGTCTTTATTCACACATTTACAAACATTATCACTGTTTTCCATGTTTGTGGAGTAAATATTTGTACTCAGCTTTTTAAATATGATGTGTAGCTGCTGTTTCGTTTGTTTTCGGTCAATCAGCGTAAACTTACATCACTGATAGTCCCTATAGACCTGATTTAGACTCTACAAATTAAATGGAAAAAACTTCAACATGACACAAACTCCTCAAAAGACCAGAAATAACATTTGAACATTAAACACAAACAGATTTACCTTTGCTCAAAATGCAAAATATAACACTTAATTTTCAATTAACATTTTTTTCAGTTTAACTAATGTGATTATGTGCATTTGTTAAATGACACAGACAAGAGAGGATTCAGTAAAACTGACAACAGTGATTTTTTTTTACTGTACCTCGGGTAGAAGTTACTGCTGTCGTTGTAGTTGATTTTGTGATGTGAACTGGAATCACTGCTGTCACTGAATCAGCCTGAGCTGTAAAGGATGAATGTTAGTTCAGATGAATCACTGTAGAATATGACAACAATATATTATTAAGTTAACAAACAAGATAACTCCAGCATTACACACTGCAAAGCACTGATGTGAGAAAAACAGTGATGATGTACCTTTAGTTTTGTGTGTGTTTGTAGTTTCATGATCCTGAGAGTTTGTGGTGTGGACTGGAATCACTGCTGCCGTTGTTTTATCTTGAGCTGTAAAGGATGAATGTTAGTTCAGATTATATTTTAACTGATTATCACATTACATAAAATGATATTTTTTGTTATGAAGCTTCAGTTTCTTCATTATTTACAGCAGCACTTCTTGGACAGTTAAACTTGATTTGAGTTTCTCTTCTGTCAGACTGAAAGAAGCTTTTGTTCCTTCATTTGTTCTGCTTCAATGATACTAATAGTCCTTAGTGTTACTGACATTATGAGAACTTAAAATGATTAATGAGGTTGTTTTCTCACCTGAACTCTTGACAGTATATGTGACTGAGGTTTTGACTTGATTTCTGTGAGTAACTTCACATCTCCACTCTCTGTTGTCATCTTCATTCAGGAGTGTTGTAGTCACAGTGATGTTACAGAGTCCTGGAGCTGATATCTGATATCTGGAGTCTGATATTGTCAGTTTAACACCAGCCTGATTCACCCAGAACAGCTGAATTCCCTCAGAATGGATCCAATCATCACAAGAGACTCCAGCATATGAATACAACTGACAGGAGAGAGTCACAGAGCTGCCTGCACTGATCTCAGTCTGTGAGGATGATGAAGAGACTGAAACACAAAATAACACACAAATCACACACTTTTCAATTATCATGGGAGTTTAAATAAACAATTTGCCCTTTTTAAATTGACCACATAATTGTAAAATTACCATGAAGAACATGCAGATAAACATGTGCATCAGTTCCTTGTTGTTGTCCATTCACATATTGTCGGCAGGTGTAAGATCCAGAATCTTCTTTTGTGATGTTTGTGATGTTCAGAGAGCAGTCAGACCCCAGACTCAGTCTCTCATGTCTCTCAATGTCTTTCTTCTTTATCCCTAAAACAATCAGTTCAACTGCTGCTGAATGTCTGTTATAGATCCATGTGGTTGATGTGCAGTCATGAAGATCATTATTACAGGGCAGACAGACATTTTCACCAGAACTGATGAACACATGAGCATGAGTCACATCCACTCCACTGATACCTGAAACACAAAAACATTTGAGTGATTACTAAAATATATATTAATAAATAAAGCTTCAAGAACAAACCCCTGTGTCAGCAGGTCATTCTCAGTGTCAGATGTCAGTGCATTCAGGAATAAAACAGTTTTTGTAAATGTGACTCTGAGATCAGAACATGAATGTCAGGAAGAATAAAACATGATCAGACTAACTCACTCATAGACTAAACACCAGACCAGTTCTAGTAAAACATTTCTATGTATTGTGACGGGTGTCCATTCCATTCACCGCTGCCCTGGCCGGAATCACACACACCTGGCGCACCTCATCAGCGCCCAACTCGGCTCAGCTGTTGCCAATCGCCGGAGCCGCATAAGAGAGAGAGGAGAGGACGCCTCAGACGAGCTTCAACTCCCAACGCAGCAAGACGCCTAATCTCTCTCTCTTTCTCTCCTGCCGCAGATAGCAGCTGAGCCCTGGACACGCCGTTCCAGACCTTTTTGCACCTTACCACTGCACCTGAGGAGAGCACTAGCGAGGACGAGCACCCGGAAGCCACCACCACTGGTCACCCATCACCGCCACTTCATTTCTAATTTTTCACTCAAATATCATTAAATCCACCCTCCGGGGGTCTTTCATGTCAAAACCTTGTTGTGTGATTCTTCACCTCGTTACAGTATGTATAGGTATATTGAACTCTTTAAAGAGCATGTAGAAATGTGTTTACCTGTGAGAAGTGAAGAGAGAATGATCAGTCCCAGCAGACACAAATGACACTTATCAGCCATTTTCTCTTTCTGTCAGTCTTTGTTTCCTGTGTTCAGACAGACAGTCTCATAAAGAGCAGCATGAGTGTCCAGATTCACACCATCAGTCTAATGTGGGTTCAGAGATGATCACAGTAACATGTTTCCAAACCTCAACAGTGAGATCACAGCTCTAGAAATACTACAGGAAACATGTAATGTCACACGAAGTGTTCGGTCCACAGTCACCATGATCAATTAAAACCAGACAAAAGTTTACACAAAGAGTATGAATACAACACACAAACTAACAAAGGTCAAGTCACACTTTATTTATATAGCACATTACAGATGTGAACAGGAAAATAACAATTCAATGATGCCAAGATTTGCATACAGACTTTGTCATAACAAACCCCCGTTCACAAAGAACCACAACAAAAAATGACTAAATGTGCTGTATTATGTTTGCCAGGCCAGTAGATGAACACATACCATGTATGCACACCAAGTTTTTCTATGTATTTATATATTTATTTTTAGTTACACAGAAACATCAGCCTTGTTTTTTTTTTGTTTTTTTTTTTTAAATGCACCTTGAAACCTTTTTTTGCCGTTGCTTTTTTTGCCGTTGAACAACCAAAAAATATGCATGAACATTTGGTTGAACATGGTGTCGTGTGAACACCACCTTAATGTGTGAGAACTCACACCCATCAGCCCAAACTGGGTTCAGAGATCATCAATTTTGTGTGAGTTAAGATGTCAGTTTCTCTTCAGAGTTCTTTAATAATCTGTGTGGTCAAACAAACTGAGTTCTCACAGCCAGCAATAACATGTTTACAAACCTCAACAGTGAGCTCACCGCCCTGAAAATACTATAAAGTGACGTGTCGTCTGGCCAAATATGGTGATGATTCTCGGAATTGGTGCTCTGCATTTACCCAATCAGTGAATAGTGAGAACACACACACAAACACACACACACACACACACACACACAGAGCAGTGGGCAGCCATTTTTGCTGTGACGTCTGCAGAGAAGTTGGGGGTTTTGGTGCCCAGAACACAAAGATAACAAAAGAAAACCATTATTTTTACATATTTTTACAATAACATTTGTTATTATCAGTGTTGGGCATGTACCTTTAAAAAAGTAATTAGTTATAGTTACTAGTTACTTCTAACAAATAGTAACTGAGTTAGTAACAGAGTTACATCATTATAAAAGTAACTAATTACCAGGGAAAGTTATTATTGTGTTGCTTATATATATATATATATATATATATATATATATATATATAAGAAATTAATGAAATTAATTACATTTTTAGTTTACTCACCAGACCAATATTAAATATCTGATATAATATTATAATTATAATTAGCATTCAACTTTAGCCATTAGAACTTTAGTAATTAGAATAAGCATGTATGAATGCAGTGAGGCGGAGATGAGGGATCCTCCAGCCCTGACGCCGATGGAAGCTGAGACCACCACGGCTCTCAACGCCCTCGTCTCCATCGTCGCCCATCGGTCCACCAGCTCCACCGGGCTCCCTCGTCTTTTCAGCTCCGCCCTAGTCAGTTGTCTGGCTGCGCCTCGTCACTCCGTCCCACCGGCTCCTAAGGACTCCTCCCTCCCTCCGGAACAGCCTCCATCCTCTGTCGCTCCGGCTCCGCCTTGGTCGCCAGAGCCTGGATCTTTGGCTCTCCGTCTCCGCCTCGGGCTGCTCCGCCAGCGGCTCCGCCTCCGTCAGTCGGCCCCCTGGAGTCGTCAGCCTTTCCTCCACCATGGCTCCTCCCTCCGTCGGCTCCACCGTGGGTCGTCATCATGGCTGCGGTCTGGGTCTCCCTCTGCTTCTCCTGCTCCGGGTCCCTCCTGTTTCCTCCTTGGCTCCTTCCACCTTCGTCACCCCCCTGGACTATGTTATGTTTATTTGAACTGTCTGTCCGGCCATGGCCTCCTGAACCCCCCGATCTGCCATGGCCGATCTTCAGGAGAAGACTTTCCTCTAATTGAGCAAATTTTCTCTAAAAGAGCTCCACGGGCGGATTGTGTGTTTCACTATGCCTTTCCGTCCGTGTCCAACTGGTTGCGGATTCTACCTTTCCCCTAACGATCGGCACGATCGCTGTGTTCAGTGCTTGGGGCGTGAGCATGCTGAAGCAGCGTTCGCTGAGGGAGGTTGTCAGAACTGCGAGGACATGCCCTTGGGCACGCTCCGCTCACGAGCCGCGTTCTTTTCGAAGAAGCCGCGGCGCCATTCAACTGCTTCCCGCTCCGGTCCTTCTACTTCCGGGTACGAGGCCGCAGCGATGTGCGTTGAAGAAGAGCGGCAGGGTTTGAACGACGCTTTGCCGGGTACATCCCCGCAAACCGTTCACCCTGTGTGTCCACCGATGGAGTCTCTGGACGATTTTGAAAGCTCGTCTCAGTATGGGCTGGATCTTTTGTTCGGGGCTCCTGCTGAGGAAAAGGCAGGGTCGGTAGCATCGGAGGGAGAGCCGTCAGAGGCTGACGTCACGGCTGAACTTACCGCTCCGGCGGGAGAGTCTCAGTCTGTGGCAGATGCCGAAATGGCCGCCGCACTAAAACGGGCAGCCAAGGAGATTGGGGTTGTGTGGGTTCCCCCGCCCAGCCCTGAGCCTTCAAGGCTGGATGACTGGTTCCTGGGCAGTGGACGTGACTCCAGGCCACGTTCCTCCCCGGTCCCGTTTTTCCCGGAAGTGCATGAGGAGTTAACGAAGTCGTGGAAAGCCCCTCTGTCGGCTCGTTCACGGCACGCTATCTCCCCGTCCCTCACCACCCTCGATGGCGGTCCAGCGAGGGGGTATACGGAGGTTCCCCAGGTGGAGAGAGCGATTGCGATGCACTTGTGCCCGCAAAACGCCGCCTCCTGGAGGGGCCGCCCGAGACTCCCGTCCAGGGCTTGTAAGTTTTCGTCTGCGCTTGTAGCGAAGGCTTATGCGGCCTCTGGGCAAGCTGCGTCCGCCTTACACGCTATGGCGATTTTGCAGGTCTATCAGGCTAAGGTTCTCAAAGACCTGCACGAGGGTGTTCCTGACCCAGAGCTGTTGCACGAGCTGCGCTCTGCGACCGACTATGCTCTTCGAGCTACGAAGGTTACGGCGCAAGCTCTGGGGAGGGCGATGTCCACTATGGTGGTCCAGGAGCGCCACCTATGGCTAAACCTGGCCGAGATGCGAGACGCCGAGAAAGCTCGCTTTCTTGACGCTCCCATTTCCCAGGCTGGTCTCTTCGGCGAAACCGTGGAAGAATTTGCCCAGCAGTTCTCCACGGTGAAGCAGCAGACGGAGGCCATTAAACACATCCTGCCTCGGCGTGCAGCGAGCGCTGGCCCAGCTCAGCCGACGCAGCAACCTCCGCCTGCCCCCCGCCGAGGAAGACCCCCTACGAGGGTGGCTCAGGGCCCGCAACCTGCCGGTCCTGCAGCCAGACCCGTCCAACGGTCCAGCACTCGTAGGAAGGTGGCACCGCCAGCCCGTCCTCAGGCCACTAAGAACCCACGTCAGGCTTCGAAGCGTTCCTGAGACGGGCAGCCCAGGGAAGGAGGATCATCTGACCTGTCCGGATCCACACTCGACGAGGGGACGAGCGCTGGATTCGGCTTCTACCCGGCTGTCTGCCACTCGGCAGACGGCCACCACATGGTCAATAAAAGAGCAATTTCCTTCTTCTCTGGGCGCAATATACAGCACCTCCGACCCTCTACTCGACGGTCGGATGCTGTTTCCATTTTCAGAAACATACGGTCGCACAACACCTGTGCCCCCGTATGCTCTGGAACAACGAGCTCGTTCAGACGATCTCCCCTCTCGGGCGGATCTTCTGCACAGCTCTCACGGATCGGACTCCCTGGGCAGAGCAGCCAGTGTGGTTCGGGGCTTCTCACCTCCGGCCACACACTGCTTTCCCAGCGACGATACCCCCACCCTTGGTGCACCGAATGTAACTCCTCTGAGACCCTTAGCGGAGAACTTTTCGGATTGGTTAAATCTCCCCAATCCTTCCCGCTGGCTCCTCAGGACCATTCGGCTCGGCTATGCCATCCAGTTTGCACGGCGTCCGCCCAAGTTCCGTGGTGTTCTCACTACGTCGGTCCAGGGCCCCAACACCGCGGTTCTTCGGGCGGAGATCGCAGTCCTTCTGGCGAAGGGTGCGATAGAAACTGTCCCCTCAGCCGAGATGAAGGAAGGGTTCTACAGCCCCTACTTCATTGTACCCAAGAAGGGTGGTGGTCTCAGACCAATCTTGGATCTGAGGGTCTTGAATCGGGCCCTGCTCAAGCTCCCGTTCAAGATGCTAACCCTCAAGCACATTCTCACGTGTGTCAGAGTTCAAGATTGGTTTGTGGCCATAGACCTGAAGGACGCATACTTTCATGTCTCAATCCTCCCAAGACACAGGCCGTTCTTGCGGTTTGCCTTCGAAGGACGGGCATATCAGTACAAGGTTCTCCCCTTCGGCCTCTCCCTGTCGCCCCGGGTCTTTACGAAGGTAGCGGAGGCCGCCCTTTCCCCCCTCAGGGAAATGGGCATACGCATTCTCAATTATCTCGACGACTGGCTGATCCTAGCTCACTCGTGGATTTGGTTTGCGCACACAGGGACATGGTTCTCAACCATCTGGCTCAGTTGGGGCTTCGGGTCAACTGGGAAAAGAGCAAACTCTCCCCGGCACAGAGGATCTCTTTTCTCGGTGTAGAGCTGGACTCGGTCAGTATGTCTGCACGTCTCTCCCCGGAGCGTGCACAGTCAGTTCTGAGGTGTGTGGCAACACTCAGATGCGGGTCAGCGGTCCCCCTAAAACAGGTTCAGAGGCTCCTAGGGCACATGGCATCCTCAGCCGCGGTCACGCCACTGGGTTTGATGCACATGAGACCGCTGCAGCACTGGCTTCATACTCGAGTCCCCAGGTGGGCGTGGCATCGAGGCACATTTCGAGTAAACATCACACCATCGTGTCGCCAGACACTCAGCCCTTGGACAGACATTATGTTCCTACGGTCAGGAGTTCCCCTGGAACAGGTGTCCAGACGCATCGTTGTCACCACAGATGCTTCCAAGACAGGCTGGGGTGCCACCTGCAACGGGCAGGCAGCTTCCGGGGTCTGGACAGGCCCCCGACTGTTTTGGCACATAAATTGTCTGGAGTTGTTGGCAGTGCTCCTGGCCCTGAGGAGGTTCCGACCTATGATTCAGGGCAAGCACGTGTTGGTCAGGTCCGACAACACTGCGACTGTGGCCTACATCAACCACCAGGGCGGTGTACGCTCCTTTCGCATGTCACAACTAGCCCGCCACCTGTTGCTCTGGAGTCAACGCAGACTCAAGTCTCTACGAGCCACTCACATTCCGGGCGAAGCCAATCGTATGGCCGATTCCCTGTCACGACAGGTTTCGCTCGGAGGCGAGTGGAGACTCCACCCCCAGTCGGTCCAACTGATTTGGGATCGATTCGGCCAGGCACAAGTAGACCTCTTTGCCTCACCGGAATCCACCCACTGCCAGTTATGGTACGGTCTAACCGAGGCCCCCCTCGGTATAGACGCACTGGCACACAGTTGGCCGAGGGGCCGGCTCAAGTATGCGTTTCCCCCAGTGAGCCTCATCGCACAAACCTTGTGCAAAGTCAGGGAGGACAAGGAACAGATTCTCTTGGTGGCCCCCTTCTGGCCCCACAGAACCTGGTTCTCGGACCTGGTGCTCCTGGCATCAGCCCCTCCCTGGCGCATTCCTCTGAGGAAGGACCTCCTTTCTCAGGGGAAGGGCACAATTTGGCACCCACGCCCCGATCTTTGGAACCTCCACCTTTGGTCCCTGGACGCGACCAGGAGGACTTCAGAGACCTTTCACCTTCAGTGGTAAACACACTCCTACAGGCAAGAGCCCCCTCTACCAGACGGCTGTATGACCTAAAATGGCACATCTTTGTTAACTGGTGTTCTTCTCACGGGAAGGACCCACGGAGCTGTGGCATCAAATCAGTGTTATCCTTCCTTCAAGAAGGCCTGGACAGGCACCTGTCTGCCTCAACACTCAAGGTTCATGTCGCAGCTATAGCAGCTAATCATGACTTGGTGGGGGGCAGATCGGTGGGGAAACACGATTTGATAATCAGGGTTCTTAGAGGAGCCCGGAGGCTGAACCCTCCTCGGTCGCATCTCATCCCCTCTTGGGATCTTGCTGTGGTTCTCCAAGGTCTACAACAAGATCCATTCGAGCCCCTTCAGTCAGTCGAACTCGATGCTCTCTCCTTCAAGACGGCTCTTTTGACTGCGCTCACTTCCATCAAAAGAGTGGGAGACCTCCAAGCTCTCTCCGTGAACAGTTCGTGCCTGGAATTCGGACCAGCGGATTCTCACGTTGTCTTGAGACCCCGGCCTGGATATGTGCCCAAGGTCCCCACCACTCCTTTCAGAGATCAGGTAGTGACCTTGCAAGCTCTCTCTTCCCAGGAAGATGACCCCAACCTGACCTTGTTATGCCCAGTCCGTGCCCTGCACATCTACATGGAACGAACGCAGCCCTTCAGACGTTCGGAGCAGCTCTTTGTTTGTTACGGAGGACAGCAGAAGGGGAAAGCTGTCTCGAAACAGAGGATCTCCCATTGGCTGGTAAACACGATCCGTATGGCCTACCTGGCCAGAGGCCTACCCTGCCCTCTGGAGGTAAGAGCCCACTCAACCAGGGGCATCGCTGCCTCAGCAGCCCTGGCGAATGGGGCCTCATTAACAGACATCTGTAGAGCTGCGGGTTGGGCTACACCTACCACATTTGCCAGATTTTATAATTTGCGCACAGAACCAGTGTCAGCTAGAGTCTTGATTGCTAACTCTTGACTCAGCACACTGGTTGGTGTAGAGCTTGCTTAAAGCGCTTCCCCTAATGGTGATTACGCTTCTGAGTTTCAGTAGGTTTCCTGATGCGAACCCTGGACACCATCTCCATCTTGGCACTTCTGCACATGGCGGAGTTTAGCTGAGAAACTCGCTATGGAATCCCTTCACAAGGTATGAACACCTTTATTCATGATTGGATTGTGCCCCATATGTAGTGGCTCCTTATGTGGCCCCATATGTGTATTTCCACCTATAACTCTTGTGGTGCGGTGTTTTCCCCTGAGAACAGGTTCTCTAGGATCTGAGTCTGGCTGTCTTCCCGGGTGTGAGACCCACCTCAGGTCCCATGTCTAACTATGTCACTTAAACCCCCCCTGTCGGGCAGGTTGTGACCTCCGTAATGTCTTTCCTTCGGGAGCAGGCATTTTCCCAAC
>VONZ01003517.1:0-20218 GCA_012976165.1 Labeo catla
TAGTTCTGCCAACAAGTAGGCTATTTGCAGTGGACACCTCGAATGTATTAATCAGAGGGGAAATGTGGTCGTTGGATCACCAAGACCACTCACTTTACCTACAGGACAAATTCCTTTAACGTTACAAAAGAATATAATGTTAATTCATGCAGTTATTGACTGTATTTAATCATTGACCCTAAATTATCACCAGTTCAACTAAAACAGAAAAATTAGTATGTCGCACATCAAATAAGACTTAGAAATATTACACGTTCAAAAATGTCATGTTTACACGACGAAAACGTTCGTCTAGAAACACGTAACAAAAATACACGGCCAAAAATGTTACGTTAAGGCGATACAAACGATCATGTTTTTAAATAACACGACAAAAAATTTCGTGTATAGACGTACAAAACGTTCGCGTTTACACGTACCAAAAAGACACGTACAAACTTTGCGTGTTAATGCGTCCAGATTTCACGCGTTTCATATAATAGGTATTGTCCCCAATGGCGTTCCATAATACCATACGTCACACTGCGCATTTGCGGTAAACACATACGTGACGTAGGTACCTGATGTCACCGCGCTACAGTCTGCAGCGAGGAGTACTTGGATGTAACAGGTGACTGATCACGTGGACTTGTTAAACCAAAACATGAAGGAAAGACGTCAGAATGAATAAAGCGGGTGAGTTTTTTAACTTTACTAAAGAAAATACAAGAAATATGAGCTGACGTTCAATCATACGATAGAATTTATCAGAAGAGAAATTAATAGTTGTTTTATACACCCATTTGAAAACAAATGGAGGAAACTGACGTTGAAACACGATATTCGGATATAATTGAGTGCTGCTACATTATCAAACAAAATAATAATAATGTAATGATAAATACATGTGCCTTATAAAAGCCTGTCAAGACCTGTTATATTTTTTTTATTTATTTATTTTTTTACAGTCTATGGTGAAGAATCGCGTTTATCTGAAAGTAAAACGTTTTTTTTTTTTGTTTTTTGTTTTTTAAATGAACACAGTCAAAGTAAAGTTAGGACTGCAATAATACACATGAAAACATAAAACACAAACAAAATATATAAAATATACATACAGCTATGGGGGGTGAGCTAAACATAGGGTGAAGTCAGCTAAAATGGGCCACGTTTTGGTAAATGACTTATAATAAGTGTTGCATGAGATCTAATGATATTTGTATAAATTAGCATAGGTCTCAGATATTATTTTGGTTTTAGGACAACTTTGATGAAAGGTTTTGATCTACTTCAGATGTTGACTACTATATATATACACACTACCACTCAAAAGTTTGGGATCAGTAAGACTTGTAATGTTTAAAGAAGTCTGTTATGCTCATCAAGGCTTCATTTATTTGATCAAAAACACAGAAAAATTCAGTAATATTGCAAAATGTTATTACAATATAAAATAATGTTTTTTATTTTAATATATTTTAAAATACAATTTATTCCTGTGATGCAAAGCTAAATTTTCATCAGCTTTTACTCCAGTGTCACATGATCCTTCAGAAATCATTCTAATATGCTCATTTTTATTAGAATTATCAGTGTTGGAAACAGTTGTGCTTCCAATTTTTTTTCTTTTTTTCAGGATTCTTTGATGAATAACAAGTTTAAAAGAACAGCATTTATTCAAAATCTAAATCTTTTCTTACAATGTAAATTTATGCTATCACTTTTTATTAATTTAACACATCCTTGATGAATAAAAGTATTAAGTTTTTTCAAAAAAAGAAAGAAATTTACTGACCCCAAACTTTTGAACAGTAGTGTATATTGTTAGAAAACCTTTCTATTTTAAATAAATGCTGTTCTTTTTAACCTTTTATTGATCAAAGAATCCAAAAACAAACAAACAAACCAAAAATTCACAGGTTCCAAAAAATATTAAGCAATACAACTGTTTGCAACAATAATAATAATAAATCAGCATATTAGAATGATTTTTAAAGGACCATGTGACACTGAAGACTGGAATAATGATGCTGAAAATTCAGCTTTAATTAAAATTTAATGTATATTAATATATATATATATATATATATATATATATATTTTTTTTTCATGTGAAAAAGTATAATTGTTTTAAAATTAG
The DNA here is from genome assembly GCA_012976165.1 of Labeo catla. NCBI lineage: Eukaryota > Metazoa > Chordata > Actinopteri > Cypriniformes > Cyprinidae > Labeo > Labeo catla. The sequence continues at coordinate 2,120 of VONZ01003517.1, forward strand.
AGTATCAGCAGGTTTATTTTATTTAATAACAAATCCCTCCTCATTTTGTAGTTAATTTTATTTGATCCTCAATTAATTACAAAATGTAGAAATGTTGTTTACTGATTAAAATGAGGTCATAAGAACCACATACACATCATCTGAAAGCTAAATAAATAAGCTTTCCATTGATGTATGGTTTGTTAGGCCGAGTTTGAAAATCTGAAAGAAAATCGCCTTTAAAGTTGTCCAAATGAAGTTCTTAGCAATGCATATTACTAATCAAAAATTAATTTTTGATATATTTATGGTAGGAAATGTACTAAATATCTTCATGGGACACAAGAACACACTTTATTTAATATCCTAATGATTTTTGGCATAAAATATAATTTTGACCCATACAATGTTTTTTTTACTGTTGCTACAAATATACCCGTGCTACTTAAGACTGGGTTTGTGGTCCAGGGTCACATATAATATTGTCTGAGTAGTTGGAATTTTTAGATTCTGTTTATAGATTTATGTCAACTCCCCATGTGTTGTATAGAAATACTTTATTTATCACTTATATAGGTAAGTGTATAATTGTGCACACACATGCAATAAGTCAGTGAGAGTGTGCCAGTATTTGCAATTGCAAGCTTTATTAAAGAAAAAAGCATGTCCACACTAATGAAAGAAGCATTTGCTAGAATATAATAGAATTTTTTTTCTTAGTTATCAAGATTTGATGCTAGGCTGTACTCAGAATCACTTTGACAAACAGATGAATTGATGCTGTGAAGCTGTGATTTTGCATTGTATGTTCTTATTCTGCTCTGACTGAAGAAGACTGTTCTCTGATCGTATATTAAAAATTACAATCATTCAATTTGTATGTATTTTGTTTTTACAATCATTGTAAAAAAGCTTTACTTGTTTCTTCCATTTGTCATATAAGAATGTTTGTAACTCCTGCAGGCTCTTAGTACTAGTATCCGTATCATTAGTCTTTTTGTTCTCGGCCCAGTCAGCTTTGGAGAGCCATGAGTTTCCTGAAATGTTGTAGCAGCAGAAAGCCATCCACTTGTGAGAGGGAATGTTCACTCTATTATTCACTGTATCGTGGCCAGGCAAAGCTCCAGTCAACACGTAGGCCAAGATCTTTCTGTTATTCTTCTGGTCACGGCAGTGTTCATCCATGATATCTTTCATGTCTTGTTCTTTGCGAATCCAAATGCCGTTCTCTAAGTTGTTCTTCTGTGGAATGCTGTTGGTGAGAGTGAACGTAGATTCAGCAGTTTTTTCATCAGCTGCATAACAGCCTGAAAATAAGCGACCGGGTCTAACATTTTGTGTGTTATCGTAGTAGTCTCCAGTGATCGCCTGATTGACGAATGGCTCATGGATCCCAGGACCTACAGGTTCAAGCTAAAGTAGAAATAAGAATAAAAGAAACAGTCAACTGAACAACAATAATAACGAAAAAACAGAATAAAATTAAGAAGTAAAACAACTATTCTGCTTTATATATAAGCTTCCATGCTACATTTGAGTAATTTTAAGAAAAGTCACCTGTGACTCCATCATCCAGGGAAGATTAGTTACTTCCTTGTATTCTTGTTTTCCGGTGTATTTGTAAGCTGAGAAGAGAGGGATCTTCCCTGTTGTGTTATAGAGGGTTGCATACTTTACACTGTTCTCATATCGCTGACAGATCATTTTATAATTACTGTACTGTCTGGTTGTATCCTTCGGAATGCCAGGGATATCCGGAGGCTTTTGACTAAAAAAAAAATCACTGCATTTACTGAATTTGTCTACAAGTTCAGATGAGATGCATGAAAAACCCAGAACCAGCAGCAGCACAGAGACGCTCATGACAAACAGCCTCATCTTCCCTTCAAACGAGAATGTAGTTTTACGTGTCTCTGCTTGGACTTAAATCCCCCTCTCTAACACACACAGACTGTTTTGTAGCAGGAACAATATTTTTGAACCCTCATTCACACACCCACAGTTTCACACATCTAAATTCTGTAAACTCAGGTCACACTTTCTGAGAAGCTGAGTCAGCAAACGTTAGTGTTAAGCTTTCTTTTACACCTTTTGAACTGTGAAACGGCCCAAATATCCCTGCATCCTTTCTCATATCTCACAGACTGATGCTTTTTATGGTTATTATCATTCAATTAAATGTAAAAAAACATTTAATGTATTGAAATAAACCTGAAATAAATAAATAAAGGTGCTTTAAATGTTCTTTTTAGAAGAACCACTTTTGGTTCCACAAAGAACTATTCAGTCAAAAGTTCCTTAAAGAACCATCTTTTTCTTACCTTTTTATAATCTGAAGAACTTTTTGCCACAAAGAACCTTTTGTGAAACAGAAAGCTTCTTCAGATTTTGAAGGTTCTTTATGGAACCATTTAGAAAAAAAGGTTCTTCTATGACATCGTGAAGCACCTTTATTTTTAAGAGTGTACGTACAGTACTTGAGGTAAGAGTTAGGAGGAAACATATAATTTTTTTAAAAATGTTTTTGAAATACAAAAATACAGTAAAAACTGTATAGTTGTGCAATATTATTGCAATTTAAAATTAGCTGTTTTCTATTGAATATATTGTAAAATATAATTTATGTGATCAAAGCTGCATCATTACTCCAGTCTTCAGTGTTACATGATCCTTCAGAAATCATTTTAACATGCTGATTAATAAATGCAGTCTTGGGCACAGAAGAGACTTTATTAAATACATTATATATATATATATATATATATATATATATATATATATAGTAACGCCACGCCAGCAGAGGGAGCCCTTACCATGTACTGTCTGTTACCGCTCCCTCTGCTGCTTTTTGGTAACTTCCTGTTTGGCAGCCATTTAAGGAGGGCCATGCCAAACAAGCAGTTGCGAAGTATTGTTTTGCCTGTGCAGACTCTACCAAGCGTTTTCCTTCCTTCCTTCCTTCCTTCCTTCCTTCCAGTTTCTTTGTGATTATTTCCATGGTCTTTGTTTTGTTTCTGTGCCATAGTTTTTGCCTTGTTTCATTGCCTTGTTTATTTGTTACTTCAGACTACTCTCTTGGATTTCGACCTTGGACTGTTTACCCTGTTTTATGATTGTATCGCTGCCTGCCTCGACCCACGCTAGTGTTTTGGATTACGCTTTTGTCTTGCCCTTGGATGTACTGTTTGCTGGTGTTCTGACCCTGCCTGTCTTGACCACGATCTGTACAATAAAGCTCGCACTTGGATCTATTCATGCTTTTGTCGAGTCCCGTTACAGAATACTTCGCCACCCACAGATCCAGCAGCTTACAGAATACAGATCAACCATGAACACAGCAGTTCTTCGCCTCCTCTGCCTGCGTCAAGGTAATCGGGCTATAGAGGAGTATGTAGAGGATTTTTGTAATTTGTGCCATATAGTGGACTTTAATGATGTTGCCCTTAAAGGGTATCTTTTGCAATGGACTTAAGGACTGTTTATATGACCTGATGCCAGATAACAAATGCTCGGCTACACTGGAAGAATATATTGACTGTGCCCTCCGGTTGGCTGGTTCACCATTTACTGTGGGGATTGCTAATGAATAACCCTGCTATCCCCCAGTATCTCACAATTTTTCTGTCATGTCTGGAATAGTTAACATCATGCCAGAGCCCTCTCATGCCATACCTGCCAAGCCTGCTCACATCATGTTAAGCAAACCAGAGACCTCTCATACCAAGGCAAAGCCTGTTCAGGTTATACCCACCAAGCCAAAGCCTGCTCAATTCATGTCTCCCAAGCCATAGTCCTCTCATGTCATGTCTGCCAAGCCACACCCTGCACTCGTCACGTCCGCCAAGCCACAGCCTGCACCTGTCTCGTCTGCTCCAGGGCCTGCACCTGTCATGGCCGCCCTCCCAGAGTCTGCTCACAAGATGGCCGCCATCCCCAAGCCAGTTCACAAGATGGCCGCCCCATCTGAGTCTCAAGCCAAGATGGCCGCCACACCTGAGGCCAAGATCATCCTACCTGAATCTCGTCCTGACATGGCCTCCATACCCAAAGCAAGTCAAGTGATGGCTGATCTTCTGGTGTCAAGTCAGGTCAGAACTGCACTTTCTGTGCCAAGTCAAGTGACAGCTGTGTCTTCTGAGCCACGTCAAGTTACAGTTGTTGTTCACGAGTCAAGTCAAGTTACAGCTGTGTTTCCTGTGTCAAGCCAAGTCACAGCTGTTCTTCACAAGTTAAGTCAAGTTACTGCTGTTGTTCTCGAGTCAAGCCTAGGGTAACGGTATGAAAATTTCCTATCACAGTTAGAGTGACCAAAATTATCATGGTTATCAGTATTATCACAGTATTGTTAAAATATGCTGGAAATGTTCAAAAAGTACTGACACATAAATCACTTCAAATTTTATATTTAAAATTAACAAACAACAAATAAAATGACTTTTTGTTTACCTAATCAGTAAAGCAATAACAGTACCAATGATGTCCGGATTTTAGATGACAACATGAATAACAACATATATGGCGTGTTCAGATATCTAATGTAAATGATCAAATAAAGCTTTGAAAACATTTCATAAAGGTAAACCTCACATTTCAGCCTTTAAATAAAGAAAAGGGTTAAGTCAAAATTATAATTGATTATATATATCTGCACATAAATCTAGATAATTTATCTGGATTGTTTAAATGTGTAGAATCCAAGCTTGTTTTTAATCAACTGGTCAAAATTTATGCTACGGCAGGGCATGCAAATTTGGTATGTTTTTTGGCCAGACAAAAACTGCACACAAGATGAATGTAAATGTAAGTCTCTGTAAATCCACTGTATGACACTAGATGGTGCTTATGGAAAAGCTGAATTACAGCTGTTTCCGTGAACTCCGTGGATGAAGCAGCATTGCGTTCAAGAACACTAAGTTTGAGGGCGCATATGTAATATCTGAGGGAGGGCAGAGCTTTGATCACTATGTATTTGGGAGAGCAAACCCGCTGCAATCCGAGAGATTCGTGCTGGCACCCTCTCGTGTTACAGTAATGCACTCTTTGCATTTGCTATTAAAATAACGCCAAAAACTGCTTCAAATGAAGGACGAAAATGAGGATTAAATCGTAAAAGCTGCAATCCATTTCTTATTGGTTAAAATGAACGGAGACTATTTTGTGTTTTTCCGTGGGTGCTTGGTCATTTTCGTAGGGATCAGCGCCTAAGCCATTAGCACCCTTTTAAAACATCTAAGCTTTTCCGCTGTCTTTTCACACAAAACCAAACTACCGTGCGTGCTGTGTGCAAATGGGACTGTTACTTAAAACTGTGCTTTATGCTGTATAGTATTTATTTATCATCAGTTGTTCAAATCATCGTAATTGAATATGGTTATAATGATAATTAAAATATGAAACGGTAATACTAACCATGGGGAATTTTATCATGATTTATCGTCAAACCGGTAATCGTGGCCACAGCTGATCTTCCTGGGCCAAGTCAAGTCACAGCTGGTCTTCACGAGTCGAGTCAAGTCACTGCTGATTTTCCTGAGTCAAGCCAAGTCACGGTAGATCTCCCTGAGACAAGTCAAAACACAGCTGCACTCCCAACAGAGCCTTGCCAAGCCACAGCTGTCCTGCCAAAGCCTCGCCAAGTCCAATCTGACCTTCCAAAGCCATGTCGCGTCTCAGCTGATTGTCTAGAGCCTCGTCACATCTCAGCTGACCTCCTAGAGCCTCATCACGTCTCAACTGTTCAACCAGAGCCTCGTCACGTATTAGCTGACATCCCAAAGTCTCGCCAGGTCCCATCTCCCCTACCAGAGCCCATGCTCCCAAGCCACGCAGAGCCCACGCTCTCTAACCTCACAGCCTCCACACCCTCAAGCCTGGCAGGCATCCCACTGTCTACTGTGCTACTGTGTAATGGTGGTCACCATTTTGGGCATGTGGGCTACACACTCCAGAGTCCTCCTCTGTCCATGCGTCTGCTCCAGAGGCCTCATCTGACCACGAGTCTGTGCCAGAGGCCTCTCCTGTCCACAAATTTGCGCCAATGCCTCCAGTGGTGTCAGCTAATGCTGTAGAACCTCCCATGGAGGCGGCGTCCATTCATAAACTCACTGTCTCGTCTGTCCACGAGTCTACTCCAGAGATCTTGTCTGACCATGAGTCTGCGCCAGTGCCCCCCAGAGGTGGCAGCTCCGGCTGCAGAACCTTCACTGTCTGCCACAGCTCCACGGCCCAGGTCCTCCAGTGCTTCACTGTCTGTCACTGCTCCACTATCCAGGCCCACCTCCTCTGCATGGACCTGGTCCTCCGTCCCACCCCCTGTTTTGCCTCTGTTCCCCCGCCCTCTTGGACTGTTGTTGCTTGAGCGCCAGGAGTCGCTCCTAGAGGGAGGGATTCTGTAACGCCACGCCAGCAGAGGGAGCCCTTACTATGTACTGTCTATTACCGCTCCCTCTGCTGCTTCTTTGGTGACTTCCTGTTTGGCAGCCATTTAAGGAGGGCCATGCCTGACAGGAGATTGCGAAGTATTGTTTTGCCTGTGTGGACTCTACCAAGCGTTTTCCTTGTTTCTTTGCGATTTATTTCCATGGTCTCTGTTTTGTTTCATAGTCATAGTTTTTGCCTTGTTTCATTGCCTTGTTTATTTGTTACTTCGGACTGCTCTCTTAGATTTCGACCTTGGACTGCTTATCCTGTTTTATGATTGTATCGCTGCCTTCCTCAACCCACGCTAGTGTTTTGGATTATGCTTTTGTCTTGCCCTTGGATGTACTGTTTGCTGGTGTTCTGACCCTGCCTATCTTGACCACGATCTGTACAATAAAGCTTGCACTTGGATCTATTCACACTTTTGTCAAGTCCCGTTACATATCAGGTTGCGTTAACCGAAAATTCTCCATAATTGACGGAATCAGTGACGAAAAAAATCTGAAGGCCGTCCGTCATTTTGACAGATTACACTGAGGGTGATCTACTGTAAATTGTAGCTGCAATCCCACCCCTGTCCAGTTGGTGGCGAGTGTGCTTCAGTGCAGAACAAAAAGGAAACTGTCACGAATGTTTTCCTATGCATTTGATTACACACAGGCAAGCACACAGAAACTACAACAATCTATCACGCCACATTAAAGAGTGCCAAAACGTTATTTATTGCTAGAATTTACTAATGAAATGGACAGAATTTGAATCCTGAGACTTTGTTTTACATCAAAAGAAACACAAAGCCTATCCTATTGCGATTTATTGGAAGGAAGACACACTGTGTACTGTTCGTTCATCAACTGAAAACAGCATAGACCAAAAGGTTAATTGTGATGTAAGAATCCGTATTGGTTCATTAAAATGAGAATCTATTAAAATTAAGAAATCTATTTTTTTTTTTACCCAGCCCATTTTGTTGTTTTTAAACACTACAGTGTCATCCTGTAGGTTCATGATCAAAAATGAAAATGTGAACAAAAATAAAAGCAATTAAATGTGTTAATGTGGAATTTTTACGAACCAAATGTTAAAGTCTAGTGCAACCTCTGATATATATGATATATATTTATGTATGTTAGGGATGGGCGATATCTTATCGTTTGCGATATACCGGTAAAAAAAAAAATTCTCACGATAACAATTAGTCTTCCCGCAATAATAACGATAAAGTCTAGTTGTTGACATATTTCTATGTGTGACAGTATGGAGTGACATACTGAAGGCGGACGTAAAACTAGTATATCGCTAAATGAGGAGCTACAATCTGAAACTGGTTTGGTCAAAACTGTGCAGTGTGACAAAAATTGGTCTGGGCCTTGAATAACGTTAACTGTACTAGTAGCAAGTATTGATGTCACAATACTCAATATAATATCGAACCGTTCGGTACGACATCCACGGTTCAATGCACACTTATGAATTATGGTTTTTCGGTTTTGCATTTAAATAACTTCCTTGTTTTATTTCTGTCGGAATTTGCTGTGTGTGCGCCCGCGATTCCACGTGCTGAAATGAGGAAACGCTTCCGTTTATATTTGATATTATATATCAAAAACATCATAACTTCTTTTAAATTCACAGCATCAGTCGAGTGTTTGAAATAACTTCCTTATGTGATCTGATGTGGATTCTTATCACAGAATGAGGCCCACAATAAATCTCATATTTAATGTATGTCGATTAATAGTTTATGAAAATACCCGAGATGGCTTGAGGAACACAGATAAGTCCTTACATTTCATCATTCAAAGCGTTTAACGTTATATCTTGTTTGTAATCAGTTACAGCAATAGCAATGCTTTTATCCATATTAGAGAAGCTGAAATTAAGGATGGGCGGGTCGATCCTGAAGTATCGATACTTTCGATACTGACGTTGTATCGAAAGGATCGATCCTCACATAAAAATATCGATTCCAAAGTGCATTTTTAACCATTAATTTTATTTATTTTACAAGAAGTTTGGTGCATAAAATAAGCCTTTAAGAGGAACAATAGACTATTAACGAAATATTGTGTAGGATAGAACTATTTCTCCTGCTCATCGAAACACACGCAAATGCTGTAAGACAGAACCAATCACAGATAGCGTTCGCTGCTGACGCTTCATTCAACATTGATAATAATCAGAAATGATGTTTCTTCCTTTTCTTCTCATGGCATTGAAATAATAAAGCATTATTTAAAAAAATGTTTCTTGAGTAGCAAAGTATATTAGAATGATTTCTGAAGGATCATGTGACACTCAAGACTGGAGTAATGATGTTAAAAAAATTCAGCTTTGATCACAGATGCTTTTTAAATTACATTTTTCAAAATATATTACAATAGAAAATAGTTATGTTAATTGTTCATTTTCCCAATCTTGCTGTTTTTACTTTTTTTTTTTTGTTGTTCAAATAAGTGCAGCCTTTGTTAGTATGGTTAAAGACACATTACAAAATCGTACTGACCTCAAACTTTTGAACAGTATAGTGTACGTGAAATATTTGTTTTAATTAGGCTAGTTTGTGTAAGTAAATTTATTTAAACTGGTTGTTAAAAGTTCAAATTGGTTGTTATATCCTGTAATTGCTGTCTGTAAGAAACAATTTGTGCTAAAGTTAGGCCTTTAGGGGTACAACAGCCTGGCAGCTTTTTACAAAAAAAAAAAAACAGTTTGCAAGAGTAACCACAGTATTTGTAGTAAAACTGCAGTAACAACAAATTTACCATGGTTAACACTCTCTTTTTTGGCTTGCTTCCTTTTACCATGGTAAACACTACAGGAACATTATTTCAACCATAATATTTGTAGCAAAAACCATGGTAATAATAATTAATAATACTAATAATACTACTACTAATTATTATTATTATTATTATTATTATTATACATTTTAGTACTTATGTAACCTTTGTACCTTATCTACCCTTAATGCGTGTGTACTTGTGTGGTACTATTATGCTCCCTGGCTTTTAGGGGTATTTCTGTGCTGTGTCGGAGATGTTAGCATGTGTCTAATAAAATCGGTCACAAACATGATCCCAGCACAATCTAATGTGCAGCGTCTTATTAACTCACTGTCATGCATTGTGTGCAACATATTTCTTCTTCCTCTTCAAGTTTTGTCAGTTTACTCCACTGCTAAAGAAATTTTTAAGCCTCTTAAAAGTCTAACAATTTTGGACCTTAAGACCTCTTTTAAGGGTTAAGATGCTTTCTGAAATACTTTTTTCTTTACTAGGATCTTTTCTTTAATTTTAAGAGGAAACACCCACATTTCTACAAATTTTCGTAGAATTTTGTCACTATAGGAGCAACTCTTTGCACTAAGAATTTTCATGAATACGGGCCCTGCTTTTGAAAATTTATTCATCTCATTATTTCAGCATTCTGTAGCCATTAGGCTGTTATTTAAATTTATCATAATATTTTATATATTTTAATTAAGTCCTTGATATTGCAATTAAAATTATATATGGAAAATAAAAACAGCTCTCTACTAAAGATTTAAGATTATTTTGGTGGGTTTTGAGATGGATGTACTTGTGTAGGTGGGTTCGGGAATGCAAACATTTGGAAACCACAGATTTAGACAGAGAGATGATTCTGATATGACAACATTTGCACAAGCTTTATTAGAAAGAAAGGCAATCATTTACAAAGAGTCCATTTATAACAGGGTCTGGGCTTCAGACATTTCTATCAAAATACTGTTGACAGCAATTAAAACATATGATAGTTAGGATATTGCAAAAGCTTAACATGGATTCTGACAGCCCTCTAATCAAACATCACAAAAATGATAATTCAAGGATTTTTATCTGATGAGACTTTTTTCCCCTCACAGTTGTCCTTAAACAGCTGCACATTGTCATTGGTTTTATACTCTTGACTCAGAAATTGCTGTAATTCCTGCAGGCTCCCTTGTCTGATTGGTTCACGTTTTTTTTCTCTGTTCATGCCCCAGTAAGCCTGAGAGACCCGCAGTCCTTTTCTGCTGTTATAGCAGCAGAACGCCGTCCACATGTAAGAGGGAATGTTCACTCTGTTGTTTAGTCTGTTTTTGCCAGGTATAGCTCCAGTCAGCACATAGGCTGAAATGTTACCATTATTGTCAGAGCAATCTGTATTCATGCTATCTCTGGTCTTGTTTTCAATGCGATTCCAATCGCCAGCATTGGACCATTTATTCTGAGGCACAATGTTAGTGAGTGTAAATGTAGATTCGGCGGTGAATTCATCAGCTGCGTGACTGCTGGGAAATAAGTGTCCACGGTTCACGTTATAGTTGTTTTCAAAGTAGTCTTCACTGATGGCCTGATTTCTGTATGGTCTAACAGTCATGTTACCATCATGAGGATCGAGCTGTAGATATTTACAAGAAAGAGAAAGAGTTATTAAATACTAAAACATGAACGTTGCTCATTTCTAGAATAACCGACAAACAAAAGTCCTGTCATTTACTCATCCTAAAGTCATTAAAAACATTTTGCAGTTACATTTTAAGTAAAACATAAAATTAAAAGAATTTTAATTGAGTTTGTCATATAACAGCCTATTAATATGTCAAGCTCCTAATAGTAAAAATCATTTGAGTATCTGACTCCACTTGCTATTCAAGTCTTCTAACATTATCTCAAAGGAATTAAGCAGTTAAGCAGGCATTTATTAACTGATTAAATGTTGCATAAAAAAAACTGTATAATTCTATATTCTATTGTGTATAAGGGTTTGGAAAAATATTAGGTTGAATAAATAATGACTTTTTTCATGTTTGGGTTGAAAGGCAGATGAATAAACTTTGATGTAAAACTTCTACAGAACAAATCATTAAAAGGAAAGAGGTGAAGAATGATTGATAAAACACTTGATGCACAATAACAGCAGACAAATGAATCATAAAACAAACTAAATCTTCACCTGTGGCTCGATCATCCATGGTATCCTTGGTCTTTTGAAATCTCCTTTTCCAGTGTATTTATAAGCTGAGAAAACAGGAATCCTGTTTTCTGTGTCGTAGAGAGTTGCAAATGTGTATCTTCTGATATTCTTTTGGGGACTATATGTTTGACAGATTTTTTTGTAACTGTCATGCTCAGAGATCGGATTCAGGATGCCAGGAATCACCGGAGGCTGTCCTTCAAAGAAAAAATCTCTGCATTTATCGAATTTGCTCACAACTTCAGACATGCCGAAGGGGCAGCTCAGCGCCAGCAGCACAGCGACGACGCTCACGATAAACAGCCGCATGTTCGCACACAACTAAATAACAAAAGTGGCGGTAGGGACGTAAACGCAATTTTTTTAAACAAAGAAAAAGTTCCCGCAGTCTCGCAGATCAAATGGCCTCTCCTCCTGCGCACTTAAATATTTTAGCAGCGGAGATGATGTTTAACACCTATGAACACACATCCAATCCTGCGAACCCAGAAACCTAAAAAATAGAGCGTGTGTGTTATTTGTCATTCACACATCATCTATTTCATTACACGCTTGCAACACATCTACCACATTTGGAGTCATGCTTAGAATTCACCTAAACCGCAGTTTTTCACTTCGACTTGTCTTGGGTGACCTAATTTGTTTGTGTCACAGCTATTTCACATTTATGGGCACAATTTCTATATATTGTGTGGGCATCGCTGCCAATAGCCTTGTGGGCAGTACGCCGACATATGGTGCAGTTGCGCCTCGGGTGTCCCGAGATCGAATTCCGCCTCGTGGACTTTTCCCGATAACCCTCTCTAAACGATCCCAGCTTAGGAAGAAAGGTCTTATCTAGAGAAACCATTGGTTATTTTCTGAAAAAAAAAAACCCAGACAATTCATATACTTTTCAGCCTATTATGCTCGTCTTGTCTAGCTCTGCGTGAACTCTTTGCATTCCGGTTTATGACAGTAAGGGTAGGTATTAAAACTAGGAAATCTAATTTTCTGTTTTTACCTTTTTTTGTAAAGTGCGTTTGACCTTTTTTGCATGTTCACTTTGTAAACACTGGGTCGGTACTGCAGCAATGTAGGACTATTTTTCACGAAGAGGTAGACAAGACAAGTGTTTAAGGTTAAAAAGCATCTAAACTGTCAATTTGTTTTGAAAATAACTGATTGTTTCGCTAGATAAGACCATTCTTCCTCGTTTTGAACCCTTTGAAGCTGCATTTAAACTGCATTTGGACTTGTGGGTACCATAGAAGTCCACTATATGGAGAGAAATCCTAAAATGTTTTCCTCAAAAAACATTTCTTTACAACAAAAAGGAAAGACATGAACATCTTGGATGACAAGTGGGAGAGTAAATTATCTCTAAAGTTTTGGTCTGGTAGTGAAGCTGAGCTGTTTCAAAAAAAAAAACTGATCTTGAAATATATCAGCAGCTTTGTATTTTTTTATTTTATTTTTTTTCACATTTATAGGCACATTTGTAAAATTACTTAAATGCCCTAACTTAACTACGACCTAATCCTGGCTAAATCTAAACCAGGCCTGTATGTTGGTGTGTATGCAGATGGGGTGAAGATGTCTTTGTTCTGAGCATATTGCACACCACTCTACTGCACTCTTGTGGTCTAACTAGACAGCCAGCTTACAGAGACTTCAAGTAGTTTACAATGATGCAATGAGAATTTTACATTTTTACTGTATAGTGCAAGTGTTACGTTAGTGCTTTTGGTGTCTGTAATATTTCTATTATTTTTTTGGTGACCTCAAGGTGGCGCCAAACCACACATGAATGAACATGATCATTTGTAGATGCAGCTGTGTGCATTATGGGAAGAAACTTTTCAGACAAATGTCAGGTTGTGAGAAGCTCAGGCTCTTCCTCACATCTAAAGGTCAGAGTGATTCAGTGACACTCCTGCTATTTTTACATGCATTTTCCTTTTCTTATTACAACCACAGATGCCCTCGAGGATAAATGACCATCTGTTTCATTACTGCTGACTGCTGAATTACTCACATGCCGAAGAATTTCTCCACGCATGCCCATCTATTTGAGTATATGTTATCAGTTAATTTATCAGAACTTTTTTAAGACTAGATTATCACCAGTTAAGATGGATGTTATGTATTTAACTTTTATTTTAATTACATTTTATTATTATTTATATTGTTAAAATAACATAAAGCAAGTAAATATATGTTTATCTAACCACAGTTGTTGTAATTTCAGATGCACCTGAAATAATTCATACAACTAATATTACCTGAGAAGTTAAAGTTAATATTGCTCGACAAATTTGCCCTTTCAAAACGTGTACAGTTCAGTTGAATGATAAACCGGGTACATCACCTGAATATGCTTGTAGTTTTGTGTTGGATGTAATCTTTTGGAATAAAAATACTGACATTTTATTTGTAAACATCATCATTTTTGCTTATTTCAGGTAATGTCATAAAAACTGGCGAGCTAAGCCAGTAGTAGGACTGACAGTGTGATATAAACATGGCTGAAGACGCGAAACGCTCCGATTGATTCGAACTTGTGACTTCAATCATTCAGTTTAAGCGATTCACTAGCAAAAAAATGATCAAAAGGGCCATTTATTTTCGAATTTCGACATCGCTTGTAAAGATCTTAAAAAGCATGTATAGCGATGGGTGAAACGGAGCTTTTCGAAACACCGAATCCGATCCTTTGATCCAATGCGGCGCAAAATGATTCAGTGTTCCGAACCGCTCGGAACGCGATACTTGAATCATTTGATTCAGAGTGGCACTTCAAGGCGCGTATCACGAATCATTTGAGGACTTTGGAGCGGGTTCGCAAATCAGTTGACTCAGATCGAAACTTCGAAGCGGGTTTGTGAATCTTTTGGTTCAGATCGGAACTTCGGAGCGCTGAACGCGATTTAGATTGGGACTTTGTAGTGCGGATCGCAAATTAATTAAATTGAGCGTGAATCGCGAATCATTTGATTCCGATCGAGACTTCGGAGCGTGAATCATTTGATTCAGATTGGAACTTGGGAGCGAGGATCATGAATCATTTGAATAGGCCTAATACAAAACATCAAACTGTTAATGCAGTACAGTTATAAAAACAAAACAAAGAAAAAATAGAAGTATACACAAATTCAAATCCCTTAAGAAAATTAACCATACATGCTTTTATTGTGGTAAAAGTGTAGTAACTGTTTTTTTATTATAAGTAATAAATTCACACCTCAAGCAGACAAATGAATAAATGTAGAGATTCAGTTTTGACTGCTTTGGGATTAAAGAGCTTTGGATAGTTGTCAGATACTTGTCTAGATGAACTTTGAATAAAGAAAAGAAAGGTTTATAGCCAGAGTTTTGTTTATGTATGTGAAATTTGGCTAGCAGAAAAAACATATTAAGTTTAGCGACTGAAAGGTGAATCAGCCTTAAAATATTTTATTACCATGACTTCGTACTTTGGATAGTTGGGATCAAGCAGGTAACCCACTTGTTATTTGTTCTTCTAAATATATAAAATATTATATAAGTTTTGTTTAAAATAATAAATATTAGTATATATATATATATATATATATATATATATATATATATATTTGTATTTGTATTGTAATACATCGAAGATAACTAATATTGTATCATTGATAATGGTAAAATAAAATTCAAGCAGTTTACATGAATTAAGTTCTATATTAACTTTACACGTATATTTTTTTAGATGGTATTTTTATTTTTTTGAGACTTTGTGTATGTACTAGCCTACTTGGCTAAATAATTAACACATCAATTAATAGAATAATCAACAAACTGATTTTCATAATATATTTTCGAAATAACTCATCCGGTGTTTTTAGCGCGTCATCAGCGCCCTCTAGCGACCGTGTAACTGCAACTGCAGCGAGAGTTGCTTTGCTGCAGAGTGGACACGCTAGATCTGAAAGCTTGCGTGCCTTTGTGTCGCTTGTGTTTGTCTATTTCAGGAAGACGAGAGGAAACTCGAGCCCAGCACACGCTGACATGTAAGGCAGAGCGTTAACCCACTGCAGTCTGAGCTCCGTCTGGCTCTTTCAGGCTTTTAAAGCGCCGGTCTGGCTTAATTTCCGCATGAATTCTCGCGCCGGAAGAGAAAGAAGATGGTGCTCCGGATCAGAGAGCAGGTCTGTGATCAGTTACCTGCGCTCACCTGATACACACACCTCACCTGTACTCACATCACTTGAGTTACATGAGTTACTTGAACGCGTCAATTACAAACACACGCTAAACTTGCACGTGCACGTTCTGTCAAGGTTCTCTCAAAGTTATGATCAAACGGATGTTAATAGAACTAATCTGTTCAGAGTTAGTCTGTCTGGTCTTTAATAACGTTAGCACTAAAACGCTTTTATGCACAGTTCATGGAACGCTTTATAGTTTTACTCAGACGTTCATCTGGCGCTCTTTTTTTAATGGTACAACTTGTTTCAGAGCATTGATGTTCCCATTATGTTTGTAAAATGATCAAATGCAATGTTCCCATAACCAAAAAAGTTTTAAACCGTTTGAAAAACTGGATGTTTTGAAATGAAAATTGCGTTTTCATAACTTAATAGGAATATTAGCAAAACGTTCTTGGAACATATGTTTGTTAGTTAGGTTGTTCTGCATTTCATAATTCTGCTTATTTTAAGGGTTTATTTTGCAATTTACTTTACTTTTATTTATTTATTTATTTATTTTTTAAGTATTTTATTATTTAAAGTATTTGTATGTAAATGTAATACAAAAAAGGCATATTTTTATATGTTGTGACTAGTTACTATTTCATGATTTAAAAAAGTAAATTCTAGTTTAAGTGTCCGTATTTATTTATTGATTTATTTGCTTTATTATATAGACACATAGACAAAATATTTGTGTATGTAAATGTAATATAAAAAAAGGGCATATTTTTATATTTTGTGACTGGTTGCTATTTTGTGATTTTTATTTATTTATTTTTTGTTATAAATAATTTTTAAGGTTTAAGTGTCCTTATTATTTATTTAATTATTTGCTTTATCATATAGACACAGTAAACGTGTTTGTGTGTGTGAATGTAAAAAAAAAAAAATATATATATATATATATATATATATTTAGATGTGTATATACACACACACACACACACACACACACACACAAACAAGCAAATATATTTTTATATTTTGTGACTGGTTACCATTTCCATGATATTTGTTATTTAGTATTTTATTTTTTATTTTTAAATAATTTTTAATGTTTACATGTCTTTATTTATTTATTTATTTAGTTGTTTTATCATATAGGCACATAGTAAAAAGTATTTGTGTATGTATAATAAAAACGAAGTCCTCACAAAAAGCAATGACTTTGTATTTTGTGACATTTCCATTTTAAAATAATTTCTAATGTTTAAGCAAGTCCTATTTATTTATTTATTTATTTGTTTATTTATCTATTTGCTTTTATTATATAGACATAGTAAAGCATTTGTGGGCATTTTAAATGTAATACAAAAAAAGTGTCTCTTTATTTATTTATTGTATTTATTTATCTATTTATTTGTTTACTTTTATCATATAGGACAAAACATAGTACAAGTATTTGTGTATGTAAATGTAATAATTAAAAAATACAAAAAAAGCATATTTTTTTTAATATTTTGTAACTAGTTGGTTTAAAAATAATTTTTAATGTTACATGTCCTAGTTATTTTATTTATTTGTTTATTTATCTATTTGTATAGGCACATAGTAAAGCATTTGTGTATGTAAAATGTAATACAAAAAATATTAATGTTTAAGTGTCCTTATTTATTTATTTCAGTGTAAATGACCCTTTTCATGCATTTTAGGATGAAGTGTCACTTTTAATGTTTGGCCAAGTTAATCAGAATCTTTAGCTGTAATTGACTGGATTGAGGAATTTATGATTGACAGATAGGAAGTTAACAGCAGTCTGATCTCAGGATGGAACATCATCCCTTGTTACGTAACTAAACCCGTAGTTAGAACTTCTATAACTTGTGGGACCGTATATATATATATATATATATATATAAATATGCCATATATATAAATAACATGAGGCTGGTCTGTTGTGACAGGAAGTGGTTTTCAGATACAGCAGCCGCAGTCTTTGTTTGAATGCTGGCTGAAAAGTGGACAAAGAGAGAATAGGGACTGAAATAGCAACTGGTGACCTGCTGAAAGAATTAAATGGACGTGAACTTAACTGGATTACAATAGACCAATTCAGTGTTTGCAAATAGTGATGACGTTTTTGTGGGTGGAGCTTATCTGGTTGCAGAAAATGACAGTTTTCAAGTAGTCTATGGAGCCATGGAATAAAAGAATAAAAAAAGCTACATCTGAGTTTATTTCTCGAAATTCTGACTTTATTCTCGCCGTGCCCAAAACCACTATAAAACCGTCAATCCAGACCAGCTAGATCACTGTAAAACAGCACAACTAAAGCAAACCAACTGCTGATCATGAATTTACACCAGAGATGAAGCTTCTTCTCGTGTGCTTGTGTTTCTCTCGTCCTCTAGAGGGAGTTTGACTTCATCAAATCGCTTCAGACTCAATCCTGAGAGTTTTACACAAGATCCTGCATGTGTATTCACTTTTTCGAGTCCACTCATTCATTACACTGCAGGTTACACAAGGGTTTTTTGTTATATTTAAAATTTGTTTGTCATATTTGATATATTTTTAGTTA
>VONZ01003518.1:0-20214 GCA_012976165.1 Labeo catla
GTTTCATGAGCTAAGATGCCTAAAATCACATCACAGCTTTTTTCATGAAACTGCATGAACTAGCGTTTTCTGACTGAGAAAAGACGTTGTAGAGCGTTTCCAGGCCTGCCTTGGTTTCATGAGCTGAGATGCCTAAAAACATTATTGGCGTTCCTAGAAGGCCCAGACTGAGCGTTTTATGAACTGAGGCTCTAACTAAATGTCATATACAATAAACTTCTAACACACCAAGAATTGTCTTTCTGCATTGTAAATAACATTCCTTTCATGCATGTGAAATATTTGTAATATGGCTCAGCTTTTTTCACGAAACTGCATGAACTAGCGTTTTCTGACTGAGAAAAGACGTTTTAGAGCGTTTCCAAGCATGCCTTGGTTTCATGAGCTGAGTTGCCTAAAAAGCATTATTGGGCGTTCCTGAAGGACCTAACTGGCGTTTTATGAACAGAGGCGGTAACTAAATTTCCATGGCAATAAACTTCTAACATCAGGGGGTAATGTATACATTTAGCGTAAACCAGCATTCCCTTCCATGCATGAAACATTTTTAGTAATGGGTCAGCTTTTTCATGGCTTCTGCATTAACTGTGAAACTTTTTTGACTGAGGAAAGGCGTTTAGGCGTTTCCAAGCATGCGCCAGTTTCATGAGCTAAAGATGCCTAAAATCGCATCCGCAGCTTTTTTCATAAACTGCATGAACTAGCGTTTTCTGACTGAGAAAGATGTTTTAGAGGCTTTCCAATCATGCGCCTTGGTTTCGCCAGGCGAGATGCCTAAAAACATTATTGGCCTTCTAGAAGGCCCGTTGGCGTTTTCACAGAACTGAGTGTCTAACTAAATTTCATATTCAAAAACATCTAACACATCAAAAATTGTCTTTCTGCATTGTAAATACGCATTCTTTCATGCGTGTGAACATTTTTAATGTGGGTCAGCTTTTTTCCATGAAACTGCATGAACTAGCGTTTTCTGACTGAGAGCGTTGTAAAGAAGCGTTTCAGGCCTGCCTTGGTTTTCATGAGCTGAGATGCCTAAAACCATTATTAAGCGTTCCTAGAAGGCCCAGACTGAAAGCGTTTTATGAACTGAGGCTCTAACTAAATGTCATACAAATAAACATCTAACACATCAAGAAGTGGCTTTCTGCATTGTAAAATAACATTCCTTTCATGCATGTGAAACATTTTTAATATGGCTCAGCTTTTTTCATGAAACTGCATGAACTAGCGTTTTCTGACTGAGAAAAGACGTTTTAGAGCGTTTCCAGGCATGCCTTGGTTTTATGAGCTGAGATGCCTAAAAACATTTTTGGCGATCCTAGAAGGCCCTACCTAAGCGTTTTATGAACTGAGGCTCTAACTAAATTTCATATGCAATAAACGTCTAACACATCAAGAATTGTCTTTCTGCATTGTAAATAACATTCCCTTCATGCATGTGAAACATTTCTAATGTGGGTCAGCTTTTTTCATGAAACTGCATGAACTAGGGTTTTCTGACTGAGAAAAGACGTTTTAGAGCGTTTCCAAGCATGCCTTGGTTTCATGAGCTGAGATGCCTAAAAACATTATTGGCGTTCCTAGAAGGCCCTGACTGAGCGTTTTATGAACTGAGGCTCTAACTAAATGTCATATACAATAAACTTCTAACACATCAAGAATTGTCTTTCTGCATTGTAAATAACATTCCTTTCATGCATGTGAAATATTTTTAATATGGCTCAGCTTTTTTCATGAAACTGCATGAACTAGTGTTTTCTGACTGAGAAAAGACGTTTTAGAGCGTTTCCAAGCATGCCTTGGTTTCATGAGCTGAGTTGCCTAAAATCAGTATTGGCGTTCCTAGAAGGACCAAACTAAGCGTTTTATGAACAGAGGCTCTAACTACATTTCATATGCAATAAAAATCTAACACATCAAGAAGTGTCTTTCTGCATTGTAAATAACATGCCTTTCATGCATGTGAAATATTTTTAATATGGCTCAGCTTTTTTCATGAAACTTCATGAACTTTCGTTTTCTGACTGAGAAAAGACGTTTTAGAGCGTTTCCAAGCATGCCTTGGTTTCATCAGCTGAGTTGCCTAAAATCAGTATTGGCGTTCCTAGAAGGACCTAACTAAGCGTTTTAGGAACAGAGGCTCTAACTAAATTTCATATGCAATAAACTTCTAACATATCAAGAATTGTCTTTCTGTATTGTAAATAACATTCCTTTCATGCATGTAAAACATTTTTAATGTGGGTCAGCTTTTTTCATGAAACTGCATGAACTAGCGTTTTCTGACTGAGAAAAGACGTTTTAGAGCGTTTCCAAGCATGCCTTGGTTTCATGAGCTGAGTTGCCTAAAATCAGTATTGGCGTTCCTAGAAGGACCTAACTAAGCGTTTTATGAACAGAGGCTCTAACTAAATTTCATATACAATAAACTTCTAACACATCAAGAAGTGTCTTTCTGCATTGTAAATAACATTCCTTTCATGCATGTGAAATATTTTTAATGTGGGTCAGCTTTATTCCTGAAACTTCATGAACTTTCGTTTTCTGACTGAGAAAAAACGTTTTAGAGCGTTTCCAAGCATGCCCTGGTTTCATGAGCTGAGTTGCCTAAAATCAGTATTGGCGTTCCTAGAAGGCTCTCAACTAAGCGTTTTATGAACTGAGGCTCTAACTAAATTTCATATACAATAAACTTCTAACACATCAAGAATTGTCTTTCTGCATTGTAAATAACGCAATTCCTTTCATGCGTAAATGAAACATTTTTAATATGGCTCAGCTTTTTCATGAAACTGCATGGTTAAGCGTTTTTCTGACTGAGAGCGTTTAAGCGTTCGCTTATGCCCTGGTTTCATGAGCTGAGTTGCCTAAAATCAGTATTGGCGTTCCTAGAAGGCTCTCAACTAAGCGTTTTATGAACTGAGGCTCTAACTAAATTTCATATACAATAAACTTCTAACACATCAAGAATTGACTTTCTGTATTGTAAATAACATTCCTTTCATGCATGTGAAATATTTTTAATATGGCTCAGCTTTTTTCATGAAACTGCATGAAATAGCGTTTTCTGACTGAGAAAAGACGTTTTAGAGCGTTTCCAAGCATGCCTTGGTTTCATGAGCTGAGTTGCCTAAAAGCAGTATTGGCATTCCTAGAAGGCCCAGATTGAGCGTTTTATGAACTGAGTCTGTAACTAAATTTCATATGCAAAAAACTTCTACCACATCAAGAAGTGTCTTTCTGTATTGTAAATAACATTTCTTTCATGCATGTGAAACATTTTTAATATGGCTCAGCTTTTTTTCATGAAACTGCATGAACTAGCGTTTTCTGACTGAGAAAAGACGTTTTAGAGCGTTTCCAAGCATGCCTTGGTTTCATGAGCTGAGTTGCCTAAAAACATTTTGGCGATCCTAGAAGGCCCTAACTAAGCGTTTTATGCATTGAGGCTCTAACTAAATTTCATGTGCAAAAAACTTCTAACACATCAAGAAGTGTCTTTCATTGTAAAATAACATTCCTTTCATGCATGTGAAACATTTTAATATGGGTCAGCTTTTTTTCATGAAACTGCATGAAATTCCGTTTTCTGACTGACAAAAGACGTTTTAGAGCGTTTCCAAGCATGCCTTGGTTTCATGAGCTGAGTTGCCTAAAATCATTTTTGGCGATCCTAGAAGGCCCTAACTGCGTTTTATGAACTGAGGCTCTAACTAAATTTCATATGCAATAAACTTCTAACACATCAATAAGTTTCTTTCTGGATTGTAAATAACATTTCTTTCATGCATGTGGAACATTTTTAATGTGGGTCAGCTTTTTTCATGAAACTGCATGAACTAGCGTTTTCTGACTGAGAAAAGACGTTTTAGAGCGTTTCCAACCATGCCTTGGTTTCAAGAGCTGAGATGCCTAAAAACATTTTTGGCGATCCTACAAGGACCTAACTAAGCGTTTTATGCACTGAGGCTCTAACTAAATTTCATATGCAAAAAACTTCTAACACATCAAGAAGTGTCTTTCTGCATTGTAAATAACATTCCTTTCATGCATGTGAAACATTTTTAATGTGGGTCAGCTTTTTTCATGAAACTGCATTAACTGTCACTTTCTGACTGAGGAAAGACGTTTTAGAGCGTTTCCAAGCATGGCTTGGTGTCATGAGCTAAGATGCCTAAAATCACATCACAGCTTTTTTCATGAAACTGCATGAACTAGTGTTTTCTGACTGAGAAAAGATGTTTTAGAGCGTTTCCAGGCCTGCCTTGGTTTCATGAGCTGAGATGCCTAAAAACATTATTGGCGTTCCTAGAAGGCCCAGACTGAGCGTTTTATGAACTGAGGCTCTAACTAAATGTCATATACAATAAACTTCTAAAGACATCAAAATTGTCTTTTCTGCATTTCTTAAAATAATATTCCCTTTCCATGCATGTGAAATATTTTTAATATGCTCAGCTTTTTCCATAAAACTACTGCATGAAATAGCGTTTTCTGACTGAAAAGGCGTTTTAGGCGTTTCCAAGCATGCCTTGGTTTCGTGAGCTGAGTTGCCTAAAAACATTTTTGGCGATCCTAGAAGGCCATAACTAAGCGTTTTATGAACTGAGGCCCTAACTAAATTTCATATGCAATAAACTTCTAACACATCAAGAAGTGTCTTTCTGCATTGTAAATAACATTCCTTTCATGCATGTGAAACATTTTTAATGTGTGTCAGCTTTATTCATGAAACTTCATGAACTTTCGTTTTCTGACTGAGAAAAAACATTTTAGAGCGTTTCCAAGCATGCCTTGGTTTGATGAGCTGGTTGCTAAAATCCGGTATTGGCGTTCCTGAGCGGCTCTCAACTAAGTGTTTATGAACTGACTCTTAAATTTCCATATGCAAAAAACTTCCTAACACATCAAAAATTGTCTTTTCTATTCATAAATAACATTCCTTTCATGCATGTGAAACATTTTTAATATAGCTCAGCTTTTTTCATGAAACTTCATGAACTTTCGTTTTCTGACTGAGAAAAGACGTTTTAGAGCGTTTCCAAGCATTCCTTGGTTTCATGAGCTGACATGCCTAAAAACATTTTGGCGATCCTAGAAGGCCCAGACTAAGCGTTTTATGAACTGAGTCTCTAACTAAATTTCATATGCAATAAACTTCTAAAACATAAAGAATTGTCTTTCTGCGTTGTAAATAACATTTCTTTCATGCATCCGAAACATTTTTAATATGGGTCAGCTTTTTTCATGAAACTTCTGCATGAACTAGCGTTTTCTGACTGAGAAAAGACGTTTTAGAGAGTTCCAAGCGTACTGGTTTCATGAGCTGAGTTGCCTAAAATCAGTATTGGTGTTCCTAGACGGCTCTCAACTAAGTGTTTTATGAACTGAGGCTCTGACTAAATTTCATATGCAATAAACTTCTAATACATCAAGAATTGTCTTTCTGCATTGTAAATAACATTCCTTTCATGCATGTGAAATATTTTTAATATGGCTCAGCTTTTTTCATAAAACTGCATGAACTAGCGTTTTCTGACTGAGAAAAGACGTTTTAGAGCGTTTCCAAGCATGCCTTGGTTTCATGAGCTAACATGCCTAAAATCACATCACAGCTTTTTTCATGAAACTGCATGAACTAGCATTTTCTGACTGAGAAAAGATGTTTTAGAGCTTTTCCAATCATGCCTTGGTTTCATGAGCTGAGATGCCTAAAAACATTTTTGGCGATCCTAGAAGGCCCTACCTAAGCGTTTTATGAACTGAGGCTCTAACTAAATGTCATATACAATAAACTTCTAACACATCAAGAATTGTCTTTCTGCATTGTAAATAACATTCCTTTCATGCATGTGAAATATTTGTAATATGGCTCAGCTTTTTTCACGAAACTGCATGAACTAGCGTTTTCTGACTGAGAAAAGACGTTTTAGAGCGTTTCCAAGCATGCCTTGGTTTCATGAGCTGAGTTGCCTAAAAGCATTATTGGCGTTCCTAGAAGGACCTAACTAAGCGTTTTATGAACAGAGGCAGTAACTAAATTTCATATGCAATAAACTTCTAACACATCAAGAATTGTCTTTCTGCATTGTAAATAACATTCCCTTCATGCATGTGAAACATTTTTAATGTGGGTCAGCTTTTTTCATGAAACTGCATGAACTAGCGTTTTCTGACTGAGAAAAGACGTTTTAGAGAGTTTCCAGGCCTGCCTTGGTTTCATGAGCTGAGATGCCTAAATCACATCACAACTTTTTCATGAAACTGCATGAACTTAAGCGTTTTTCTGACGCTGAGAAAAAGATGTTTTAGAAGCTTTCCAAACATTCCTTGGTTTCATGAGCTGACATGCCTAAAAACATTTTTGGCGATCCTAGAAGGCCCAGACTAAGCGTTTTATGAACTGAGTCTCTAACTAAATTTCATATGTAATAAACTTCTAACACATTAAGAATTGTCTTTCTGCATTGTAAATAACATTTCTTTCATGCATCTGAAACATTTTTAATATGGGTCAGCTTTTTCCATGAAACTGCATGAACTAGCGTTTTCTGACTGAGAAAAGACGTTTTAGAGCGTTTCCAAGCATGCCCTGGGTTCATGAGCTGAGTTGCCTAAAATCAGTATTGGCGTTCTTAGAAGGTTCTCAACTTAGCGTTTTATGAACTGAGGCTCTAACTGAATTTCATATGCAATAAACTTCTAACACATCAAGAAGTCTCTTTCTGCATTGTAAATAACATTCCTTTCATGCATGTGAAACATTTTTAATATGGCTCAGCTTTTTTCATGAAACTTCAAGAACTAGCGTTTTCTGACTGAGAAAAGACGTTTTAGAGCGTTTCCAGGCATGCCTTGGTTTTATGAGCTGAGATGCCTAAAAACATTTTTGGCGATCCTAGAAGGCCCTACCTAAGCGTTTTATGAACTGAGGCTCTAACTAAATTTCATATGCAATAAACTTCTAACACATCAAGAAGTGTCTCTCTGCATTGTAAATAACATTCCCTTCATGCATGTGAAACATGTTTAATGGAGTCAGCTTTTTCCTTGAAACTGCATTAACTATCGTTTTCTGACTGAGAAAAGACGTTTTAGAGCGTTTCCAGGCATGCCTTGGTTTTATGAGCTGAGATGCCTAAAAACATTTTTGGCGATCCTAGAAGGCCCTAACTAAGCGTTTTATGAACTGAGGCTCTGACTAAATTTCATATGCAATAAACGTCTAACACATGAAGAAGTGTCTTTCTGCATTGTAAATAACATTCCTTTCATGCATGTGAAACATTTTTAATGTGGGTCAGCTCTTTTCATGAAACTGCATTAACTGTCGCTTTCTGACTGAGGAAAGACGTTTTAGAGCGTTTCCAAGCATGCCTTGGTTTCATGAGCTAAGATGCCTAAAATCACATCACAGCTTTTTTCATGAAACTGCATGAACTAGTGTTTTCTGACTGAGAAAAGATGTTTTAGAGCGTTTCCAGGCCTGCCTTGGTTTCATGAGCTGAGATGCCTAAAAACATTATTGGCGTTCCTAGAAGGCCCAGACTGAGCGTTTTATGAACTGAGGCTCTAACTAAATGTCATATACAATAAACTTCTAACACATCAAGAAGTGTCTTCCTGCATTGTAAATAACATTCCCTTCATGCATGTGAAACATTTTTAATGTGGGTCAGCTTTTTTCATGAAACTGCATTAACTGTCGCTTTCTGACTGAGGAAAGACGTTTTAGAGCGTTTCCAAGCATGCCTTGATTTCATGAGCTAAGATGCCTAAAATCGCATCACCAGCTTTTTTCATGAAACTGCATGAACTAGCGTTTTCTGACTGAGAAAAGACGTTTTAGAGCTTTTCCAAGCATGCCTTGGTTTCATGAGCTGAGTTGCCTAAAAACATTTTTGGCGATCCTAGAAGGCCCTAACTAAGCGTTTTATGCATTGAGGCTCTAACTAAATTTCATATGCAAAAAACTTCTAACACATCAAGAAGTGTCTTTCTGCATTGTAAATAACATTTCTTTCATGCATGTGAAACATTTTTAATATGGCTCAGCTTTTTTCATTAAACTGCATGAACTAGCGTTTTCTGACTGAGAAAAGACGTTTTAGAGCGTTTCCAAGCATGCCTTGGTTTCATGAGCTGAGTTGCCTAAAATCAGTATTGGCGTTCCTCGAAGGCTCTAACTAAGCGTTTTATGAACTGAGGCTCTAACTAAATTTCATATGCAGTAAACTTCTAACACATCAAGAAGTATGTTTCTGCATTGTGAATAACATTCCTTTCATGCATGTGAAACATTTTTAATGTGGGTCAGCTTTTTTCATGAAACTGCTTTAACTGTCGTTTTCTGACTGAGGAAAGACGTTTTAGAGCGTTTCCAAGCATTCCTTGGTTTTATGAGCTGAGATGCCTAAAAACATTTTTGGCGATCCTAGAAGGCCCTAACGAAGCGTTTTATGAACTGAGGCTCTGACTAAATTTCATATGCAATAAATGTCTAACACATTAAGAAGTGTCTTTCTGCATTGTAAATAACATTCCCTTCATGCATGTGAAACATTTTTAATGTGGGTCAGCTTTTTTCATGAAACTTCATGAACTTTTTTTGTCTGACTGAGAAAAGACGTTTTATAGCGTTTCCAAGCATGCCTTGGTTTCAGTGTTGTGCCTGAACTCGTTCATATTCTGGGTGAACGTGAACTGAACGTGCTCATTCTGGCCTTCATGAACGTCGTTCTCTCGTAGTTCAATTTTGTTCTAGAGAGTGCCAGATTTCCATGGAGCCAGGCAAAATCCCAGCTATAACCACTGACTGTACAATATCTAGGCTTCAACCGCTACAACACAATCTAAAACGGGCCTTATTATATAGGGGGAAAGACCAGATCTGGCAACACCAGCCACCACAGAGTCGCACCGCGCATGCGTCATCAAATTGCGAAGAATGAATGGAGGCAAAATCCGATGAAGGCAGCGGCACTACTTCTGTCTCAATGATGAATGAAACTTCATATGTCCACCTAAAAGAATTTTTTGAAAAGGTCAGTGATGATCCAGGTGGGAAAAATCTTACCTTTTTGTGTAAACTGTGCCCGCCGGGTCTCAAGAAGCAACTCCGCACATCAACAACGTCAACAGCAAACTTGAAACGGCATATTGAAATAAAGCACCTGTCTAACCTTTTAAGGTATGTGCAGGTAACTAAAAAATCAGTAACACTGTCCTTGGCCCAGCACGTGTTGGACTTTTTTTTTTCCCCATTGATGATTATTATTATTATTTGAGTTATTTATGTCCATGGCCTTGGACTCTGATTGACTCTTTTTAAGTTATTGAGGGTTTTTTTTGTTTAGTTTTTTCTCACTCATTTGGACTAAATATTTCACTTTTATTACCCAAGTTCTAGATCTGTTCTTTTTCTTTGGGCAAACAACTCATACATTCACAAAAAATTGAAAAGTGACTTACTGAGAAGAAAATCAATGTTTAAATGTTTTGCGCTTTGAGGTACATCCTTGTTTCCTACCTCAGATTGTTTCTTAATTCCTCATTAAAAAAACCATTCAAGCAGCACGTTCTTCCTCATGTTTCTGAGAATATACTGTAGGGTGAAAGCTGCAGCTGGATACGAGTGTGGACTGAATGGGGGGCAACAACTGGAAAATGCCAGTATTCTTAGGGTAACAGCTTGCAGCAACATACTGGAAAAAATAAAAGAACTATGAACTAGTTCATTTTGGAACCTGCGAACTTAGTTCAAAAAATTTGAATTATGAACTATGAACGGAACTAGTTCATTTTAAAATGTGTGAACTGAACTTTGAACTAGTTCATATAGAAAATGAACTTTCCCAACACTGCTTGGTTTCATGAGCTGAGATGCCTAAAAACATTATTGGCGTTCCTAGAAGGCCCAGACTGGGCGTTCTATGAACTGAGTCTCTAACTAAATTTCATATACAATAAACTTCTAACACATCAAGAATTGTCTTTCTGCATTGTAAGTAACATTCCTTTCATGCATGTGAAACATTTTTAATATGGCTCAGCTTTTTTCATGAAACTGCATGAACTTTCGTTTTCTGACTGAGAAAAGATATTTTAGAGCGTTTCGAAGCATGCCTTGGTTTCATGAGCTGAGATGCCTAAAATCACACCACAGCTTTTTTCATGAAACTGCATGAACTAGCGTTTTCTGACTGAGAAAAGACGTTTTAGAGCGTTTCCAACCATGCCTTGGTTTCATGAGCTGAGTTGCCTAAAATCAGTATTGGCGTTCCTAGAAGGCTCTAACTAAGCGTTTTATGAACTGAGGCTCTAACTAAATTTCATATGCAAAAAACTTCTAACACATCAAGAAGTGTCTTTCTGCATTGTAAATGACATATCTTTCATGCATGTGAAACATTTTTAATGTGGGTCCGGTTTATTCATGAAACTTCATGAACGTTCGTTTTCTGACTGAGAAAAGACGTTTTAGAGCGTTTCCAAGCATGCCTTGGTTTCATGAGCTGAGATGCCTAAAATCAGTATTGGCGTTCCTAGAAGGCTCTAACTAAGCGTTTTATGAACTGAGGCTCTAACTAAATTTCATATGCAAAAAACTTCTAACACATCAAGAAGTGTCTTTCTGCATTGTAAATAACATATCTTTCATGCATGTAAAAACATTTTTAATATGGCTCAGCTTTTCTCATGAAACTGCATTAACTAGCGTTTTCTGACTGAGGAAAGATGTGTTAGAGCGTTTCCAAGCATTCCTTGGTTTTATGAGCTGAGATGCCTAAAAACATTTTTGGCAATCCTAGAAGGCCCTAACTAAGCGTTTTATGAACTGAGGCTTTGACTAAATTTCATATGCAATAAACGTCTAATACATCAAGAACTGTCTTTCTGCATTGTAAATAACATTCCTTTCATGCATGTGAAACATTTTTAATGTGGGTCAGCTTTTTTCATGAAACTGCATGAACTAGCGTTTTCTGACTGAGAAAAGCCGTTTTAGAGCGTTTCCAAGCATGCCCTGGTTTCATGAGCTGAGTTGCCTAAAATCAGTATTGGCTTTCCTAGAAGGCTCTCAACTAAGCGTTTTATGAACTGAGGCTCTAACTAAATTATATATGTAAAAACACGTCTAACACATCAAGACGTGTCTTTCTGCATTGTAAATAACATTCCTTTCATGCATGTGAAACATTTTTAATATGGCTCAGCTTTTTTCATGAAACTGCATGAACTAGCGTTTTCTGACTGAAAAAGACGTTTTAAGAGCGTTTCAAGCATGCCCTGGTTTTATGAGGCTGAGTTCGTCAGTGGCCAAGTTTCTCTAGAGGCTTTCCTCAACTAAAGCGTTTATGAACTGGCAGGCTCTAACTAAATTTCATATGCAAAAACTTCTAACACATCAAAGTGTCTTTCACCATTTATGAAATAACATTCTTTTCATGCATGTGAAACATTTTTAATGTGGGTCAGCTTTTTTCATTAAACTGCATGAACTAGCGTTTTCTGACTGAGAAAAAACGTTTTAGAGCGTTTCCAAGCATGCCTTGGTTTCATGAGCTGAATTGCCTAAAATCAGTATTGGCGTTCCTAGAAGGACCTAACTAAGCGTTTTATGAACAGAGGCTCTAACTAAATTTCTTATGCAATAAACATCTAACACATCAAGAAGTGTCTTTCTGCATTGTAAATAACATTCCTTTCATGCATGTGAAACATTTTTTA
The DNA here is from genome assembly GCA_012976165.1 of Labeo catla. Classification (NCBI taxonomy): domain Eukaryota; kingdom Metazoa; phylum Chordata; class Actinopteri; order Cypriniformes; family Cyprinidae; genus Labeo; species Labeo catla. The sequence continues at coordinate 11,731 of VONZ01003518.1, forward strand.
TGTGGGTCAGCTTTTTTCATGAAACTGCATTAACTGTCGCTTTCTGACTGAGGAAAGACGTTTTAGAGCGTTTCCAAGCATGCCTTGGTTTCGCAGGCCACAGGGTACTTTAAAATCCGCATCACGCTTTTCATGAAACTGCATGAACTAGCGTTTTCTGACTGAAAAGACGTTTTAGAGCACTTAATCGTACCTTGGTTTCAGGCTGAGATGCCCTAAAACATTATTAGCCCTTCCCTGAAGGCCAGCAGATTAGCGTTTTACAGACTGAGAACTCTAACTAAATTTCATATGCAATAAACTTCTAACACATCAAGAAGTATCTTTCTGCATTGTAAATAACATTCCTTTCATGCATGTGAAACATTTTTAATATGGCTCAGCTTTTTTCATGAAACTGCATGAACTGCGTTTTCTGACTGAGAAAAGACGTTTTAGAGCGTTTCCAGGCATTCCTTGGTTTTATGAGCTGAGATGCCTAAAAACATTTTTGGCGATCCTAGAAGGCCCTAACGAAGCGTTTTATGAACTGAGGCTCTGACTAAATTTCATATGCAATAAATGTCTAACACATTAAGAAGTGTCTTTCTGCATTGTAAATAACATTCCCTTCATGCATGTGAAACATTTTTAATGTGGGTCAGCTTTTTTCATGAAACTTCATGAACTTTTTTTTTCTGACTGAGAAAAGATGTTTTATAGCGTTTCCAAGCATGCCTTGGTTTCAGTGTTGTGCCTGAACTCGTTCATATTCTGGGTGAACGTGAACTGAACGTGCTCATTCTGGCGTTCATGAACGTCGTTCTCTCGTAGTTCAATTTTGTTCTAGAGAGTGCCAGATTTCCATGGAGCCAGGCAAAATCCCGGCTATAACCACTGACTGTACAATATCTAGGCTACAACCGCTACAACACAATCTAAAACGGGCCTTATTATATAGGGGGAAAGACCAGATCTGGCAACACCAGCCACCACAGAGTCGCACCGCGCATGCGTCATCAAATTGCGAAGAATGAATGGAGGCAAAATCCGATGAAGGCAGCGGCACTACTTCTGTCTCAATGATGAATGAAACTTCATATGTCCACCTAAAAGAATTTTTTGAAAAGGTCAGTGATGATCCAGGTGGGAGAAATCTTACCTTTTTGTGTAAACTGTGCCCGCCGGGTCTCAAGAAGCAACTCCGCACATCAACAACGTCAACAGCAAACTTGAAACGGCATATTGAAATAAAGCACCTGTCTAACCTTTTAAGGTATGTGCAGGTAACTAAAAAATCAGTAACACTGTCCTTGGCCCAGCACGTGTTGGACTTTTTTTTTTCCCCATTGATGATTATTATTATTATTTGAGTTATTTATGTCCATGGCCTTGGACTCTGATTGACTCTTTTTAAGTTATTGAGGGTTTTTTTTGTTTAGTTTTTTCTCACTCATTTGGACTAAATATTTCACTTTTATTACCCAAGTTCTAGATCTGTTCTTTTTCTTTGGGCAAACAACTCATACATTCACAAAAAATTGAAAAGTGACTTACTGAGAAGAAAATCAATGTTTAAATGTTTTGCGCTTTGAGGTACATCCTTGTTTCCTACCTCAGATTGTTTCTTAATTCCTCATTAAAAAAACCATTCAAGCAGCACGTTCTTCCTCATGTTTCTGAGAATATACTGTAGGGTGAAAGCTGCAGCTGGATACGAGTGTGGACTGAATGGGGGGCAACAACTGGAAAATGCCAGTATTCTTAGGGTAACAGCTTGCAGCAACATACTGGAAAAAATAAAAGAACTATGAACTAGTTCATTTTGGAACCTGCGAACTTAGTTCAAAAAATTTGAATTATGAACTATGAACGGAACTAGTTCATTTTAAAATGTGTGAACTGAACTTTGAACTAGTTCATATAGAAAATGAACTTTCCCAACACTGCTTGGTTTCATGAGCTGAGATGCCTAAAAACATTATTGGCGTTCCTAGAAGGCCCAGATTGAGCGTTTTACGAACTGAGTCTCTAACTAAATTTCATATACAATAAACTTCTAACACATCAAGAATTGTCTTTCTGCATTGTAAGTAACATTCCTTTCATGCATGTGAAACATTTTTAATATGGCTCAGCTTTTTTCATGAAACTGCATGAACTTTCGTTTTCTGACTGAGAAAAGACATTTTAGAGCGTTTCGAAGCATGCCTTGGTTTCATGAGCTGAGATGCCTAAAATCACACCACAGCTTTTTTCATGAAACTGCATGAACTAGCGTTTTCTGACTGAGGAAAGACGTTTTAGAGCGTTTCCAAGCATTCCTTGGTTTTATGAGGTGAGATGCCTAAAAACATTTTTGGCGATCCTAGAAGGCCCTAACTAAGCGTTTTATGAACTGAGGCTTTGACTAAATTTCATATGCAATAAACGTCTAATACATCAAGAACTGTCTTTCTGCATTGTAAATAACATTCCTTTCATGCATGTGAAACATTTTTAATGTGGGTCAGCTTTTTTCATGAAACTGCATGAACTAGCGTTTTCTGACTGAGAAAAGACGTTTTAGAGCGTTTCCAAGCATGCCCTGGTTTTATGAGCTGAGTTGCCTAAAATCAGTATTGGCGTTCCTAGAAGGCTCTCAACTAAGCGTTTTATGAACTGTAGCTCTAACTAAATTTCATATGCAAAAAACTTCTAACACATCAAGAAGTGTCTTTCTGCATTGTAAATAACATTCTTTTCATGCATGTGAAATATTTTTAATATGGCTCAGCTTTTTTCATGAAACTGCATGAACTAGCGTTTTCTGACTGAGAAAAGACGTTTTAGAGCGTTTCCAAGCATGCCCTGGTTTCATGAGCTGAGTTGCCTAAAAGCATTATTGGCGTTCCTAGAAGGACCTAACTAAGCGTTTTATGAACAGAGGCTCTAACTAAATTTCATATGCAATAAACTTCTAACACATCAAGAATTGTCTTTCTGCATTGTAAATAACATTCCCTTCATGCATGTGAAACATTTTTAATGTGGGTCAGCTTTTTTCATGAAACTGCATTAACTGTCGCTTTTCTGACTGAGGAAAGACGTTTTAGAGCGTTTCCAAGCATGCCTTGGTTTCATGAGCTAAGATGCCTAAAATCACATCACAGCTTTTTTCATGAAACTGCATGAACTAGCGTTTTCTGACTGAGAAAAGACGTTTTAGAGCTTTTCCAATCATGCCTTGGTTTCATGAGCTGAGATGCCTAAAAACATTATTGGCCTTCCTAGAAGGCCCAGATTGAGCGTTTTACGAACTGAGTCTCTAACTAAATTTCATATTCAAAAAACATCTAACACATCAAGAAGTATCTTTCTGCATTGTAAATAACATTCCTTTCATGCATGTGAAACATTTTTAATGTGGGTCAGCTTTTTTCATGAAACTGCATTAACTGTCGTTTTCTGACTGAGGAAAGACGTTTTAGAGCGTTTCCAAGCATTCCTTGGTTTTATGAGCTGAGATGCCTAAAAACATTTTTGGCGATCCTAGAAGGCCCTAACGAAGCGTTTTATGAACTGAGGCTCTGACTAAATTTCATATGCAATAAATGTCTAACACATTAAGAAGTGTCTTTCTGCATTGTAAATAACATTCCCTTCATGCATGTGAAACATTTTTAATGTGGGTCAGCTTTTTTCATGAAACTTCATGAACTTTTTTTTTCTGACTGAGAAAAGATGTTTTATAGCGTTTCCAAGCATGCCTTGGTTTCAGTGTTGTGCCTGAACTCGTTCATATTCTGGGTGAACGTGAACTGAACGTGCTCATTCTGGCCTTCATGAACGTCGTTCTCTCGTAGTTCAATTTTGTTCTAGAGAGTGCCAGATTTCCATGGAGCCAGGCAAAATCCCGGCTATAACCACTGACTGTACAATATCTAGGCTACAACCGCTACAACACAATCTAAAACGGGCCTTATTATATAGGGGGAAAGACCAGATCTGGCAACACCAGCCACCACAGAGTCGCACCGCGCATGCGTCATCAAATTGCGAAGAATGAATGGAGGCAAAATCCGATGAAGGCAGCGGCACTACTTCTGTCTCAATGATGAATGAAACTTCATATGTCCACCTAAAAGAATTTTTTGAAAAGGTCAGTGATGATCCAGGTGGGAAAAATCTTACCTTTTTGTGTAAACTGTGCCCGCCGGGTCTCAAGAAGCAACTCCGCACATCAACAACGTCAACAGCAAACTTGAAACGGCATATTGAAATAAAGCACCTGTCTAACCTTTTAAGGTATGTGCAGGTAACTAAAAAATCAGTAACACTGTCCTTGGCCCAGCACGTGTTGGACTTTTTTTTTTCCCCATTGATGATTATTATTATTATTTGAGTTATTTATGTCCATGGCCTTGGACTCTGATTGACTCTTTTTAAGTTATTGAGGGTTTTTTTTGTTTAGTTTTTTCTCATTCATTTGGACTAAATATTTCACTTTTATTACCCAAGTTCTAGATCTGTTCTTTTTCTTTGGGCAAACAACTCAGAAAAAAATACATTCACAAAAAATTGAAAAGTGACTTACTGAGAAGAAAATCAATGTTTAAATGTTTTGCGCTTTGAGGTACATCCTTGTTTCCTACCTCAGCCTGGTTCCTACCTCAGATTGTTTCTTAATTCCTCATTAAAAAAACCATTCAAGCAGCACGTTCTTCCTCATGTTTCTGAGAATATACTGTAGGGTGAAAGCTGCAGCTGGATACGAGTGTGGACTGAATGGGGGGCAACAACTGGAAAATGCCAGTATTCTTAGGGTAACAGCTTGCAGCAACATACTGGAAAAAATAAAAGAACTATGAACTAGTTCATTTTGGAACCTGCGAACTTAGTTCAAAAAATTTGAATTATGAACTATGAACGGAACTAGTTCATTTTAAAATGTGTGAACTGAACTTTGAACTAGTTCATATAGAAAATGAACTTTCCCAACACTGCTTGGTTTCATGAGCTGAGATGCCTAAAAACATTATTGGCGTTCCTAGAAGGCCCAGATTGAGCGTTTTACGAACTGAGTCTCTAACTAAATTTCATATACAATAAACTTCTAACACATCAAGAATTGTCTTTCTGCATTGTAAGTAACATTCCTTTCATGCATGTGAAACATTTTTAATATGGCTCAGCTTTTTTCATGAAACTGCATGAACTTTCGTTTTCTGACTGAGAAAAGATATTTTAGAGCGTTTCGAAGCATGCCTTGGTTTCATGAGCTGAGATGCCTAAAATCACACCACAGCTTTTTTCATGAAACTGCATGAACTAGCGTTTTCTGACTGAGAAAAGACGTTTTAGAGCGTTTCCAACCATGCCTTGGTTTCATGAGCTGAGTTGCCTAAAATCAGTATTGGCGTTCCTAGAAGGCTCTAACTAAGCGTTTTATGAACTGAGGCTCTAACTAAATTTATATGCAAAAAACTTCTAACACATCAAGAAGTGTCTTTCTGCATTGTAAATGACATATCTTTCATGCATGTGAAACATTTTTAATGTGGGTCCGGTTTATTCATGAAACTTCATGAACGTTCGTTTTCTGACTGAGAAAAGACGTTTTAGAGCGTTTCCAAGCATGCCTTGGTTCATGAGCTAGGATGCCTAAAATCAGTATTGGCGTTCCTAGAAGGCTCTAACTAAGCGTTTTATGAACTGAGGCTCTAACTTAATTTGAAATGTATAAAACTTCTGACACATCTAGAAGTTTCTTTCTGGATTGTAAATAACATGTCGCTTTCATGCATGTAGAAACATTTTTAATATGGCTCCAGCTTTTCTCAGCGAGCTACATTCTTTAAGCGTTCTGACTGGGGAAAGATGTTTTCCCCAAGTGATTTCCGAAGCATTCCTTGGTTTTATGAGCTAGAGATACCCTAAAAACATTTTGGCGTTCCTAGAAGGCCTAACCCAAAGCGTTTATGAACTGAGGCTCTAACTAATTATGAAATTTAAAAAACTTCTAACACATCAAGATTTCTCTTTCTGCATTGTAAATAACATTTCTTTCATGCATGTGAAACATTTTAATATGGGTCAGCTTTTTTTCATGAAACTGCATGAAATTCCGTTTTCTGACTGAGAAAAGACGTTTTAGAGCGTTTCCAAGCATGCCTTGGTTTCATGAGCTAAGATGCCTAAAATCACATCACAGCTTTTTTCATGAAACTGCATGAACTAGCGTTTTCTGACTGAGAAAAGACGTTTTAGAGCTTTTCCAATCATGCCTTGGTTTCATGAGATGAGATGCCTAAAAACATTATTGGCCTTCCTAGAAGGCCCAGATTGAGCGTTTTACGAACTGAGTCTCTAACTAAATTTCATATTCAAAAAACATCTAACACATCAAGAAGTGTCTTTCTGCATTGTAAATAACATTCCTTTCATGCATGTGAAACATTTTTAATGTGTGTCAGCTTTTTTCATGAAACTGCATGAACTAGCATTTTCTGACTGAGAAAAGACGTTTTAGAGCGTTTCCAAGCATGCCCTGGTTTCATGAGCTGAGTTGCCTAAAATCAGTATTGGCTTTCCTAGAAGGCTCTCAACTAAGCGTTTTATGAACTGAGGCTCTAACTAAATTTCATATACAATAAACTTCTAACACATCAAGAATTGTCTTTCTGCATTGTAAATAACATTCCTTTCATGCATGTGAAACATTTTTAATATGGCTCAGGTTTTTTCATGAAACTTCATGAACTAGCGTTTTCTGACTGAGAAAAGACGTTTTAGAGCGTTTCCAAGCATTCCCTGGTTTCATGAGCTGAGTTGCCTAAAATCAGTATTGGCGTTCCTAGAAGGACCTAACTAAGCGTTTTATGAACAGAGACTCTAACTAAATTTCATATGCAGTAAACTTCTAACACATCAAGAAGTATCTTTCTGCATTGTAAATAACATTCCTTTCATGCATGTGAAACATTTTTAATGTGGGTCAGCTTTTTTCATGAAACTGCATTAACTGTCGTTTTCTGACTGAGGAAAGACGTTTTAGAGCGTTTCCAAGCATTCCTTGGTTTTATGAGCTGAGATGCCTAAAAACATTTTTGGCGATCCTAGAAGGCCCTAACTAAGCGTTTTATGAACTGAGGCTCTAACTAAATTTCATATGCAATAAATTTCTAACACATCAAGAAGTGTCTTTCTGCATTGTAAATAACATTCCTTTCATGCATGTGAAACGTTTTTAATGTGTGTCAGCTTTATTCATGAAACTTCATGAACTTTTGTTTTCTGACTGAGAAAAGACATTTTAGAGCGTTTCCAAGCATGCCTTGGTTTCGTGAGCTGAGTTGCCTAAAATCAGTATTGGCGTTCCTAGACGGCTCTCAACTAAGTGTTTTATGAACTGAGGCTCTAACTAAATTTCATATGCAAAAAACTTCTAACACATCAAGAAGTGTCTTTCTGCATTGTAAATAACATTCCTTTCATGCATGTGAAACATTTTTAATGTGGGTCAGCTTTTTTCATGAAACTGCATTAACTGTCGCTTTCTGACTGAGGAAAGACGTTTTAGAGTGTTTCCAAGCATGCCTTGGTTTCATGAGCTAAGATGCCTAAAATCACATCACAGCTTTTTTCATGAAACTGCATGAACTAGCGTTTTCTGACTGAGAAAAGACGTTTTAGAGCGTTTCCAAGCATGCCTTGGTTTCATGAGATGAGTTGCCTAAAAACATTTTTGCGATCCTAGAAGGCCCACTGAGCGCTTTTACTTAACTGAGGCTCTAACTAAATTTCATATGCAAAAAACTTCTAACACATCAAGAAGTGTCTTTCTGCATTGTAAATAACATTCCTTTCATGCATGTGAAACATTTTTAATGTGGCTCAGCTTTTTTCATGAAACTGCATGAACTAGCGTTTTCTGACTGAGAAAAGACGTTGTAGAGCGTTTCCAGGCCTGCCTTGGTTTCATGAGCTGAGATGCCTAAAAACATTATTGGCGTTCCTAGAAGGCCCAGACTGAGCGTTTTATGAACTGAGGCTCTAACTAAATGTCATATACAATAAACTTCTAACACACCAAGAATTGTCTTTCTGCATTGTAAATAACATTCCTTTCATGCATGTGAAATATTTTTAATATGGCTCAGCTTTTTTCATGAAACTGCATGAACTAGTGTTTTCTGACTGAGAAAAGATGTTTTAGAGTGTTTCCAAGCATGCCTTGGTTTTATGAGCTGAGATGCCTAAAAACATTTTTGGCGATCCTAGAAGGCCCTACCTAAGCGTTTTATGAACTGAGGCTCTAACTAAATTTCATATGCAATAAACGTCTAACACATCAAGAATTGTCTTTCTGCATTGTAAATAATATTCCCTTCATGCATGTGAAACATTTTTAATATGGCTCAGCTTTTTTCATGAAACTGCATGAACTAGCGTTTTCTGACTGAGAAAAGACGTTTTAGAGCGTTTCCAAGCATGCCTTGGTTTAATGAGCTGAGTTGCCTAAAA
>VONZ01003519.1:0-20213 GCA_012976165.1 Labeo catla
ATATATATATATATATATATATATATATATATACATATATGTATGTGTATGTGTGTGTGTATGTGCATGTATATATATATACACACACACACATACATACATATATAACAAATGTAGATGTACCAAACATATACTACTGAATCAAAAATATACCATCTGACCCATTTAAAAACATTTAACTATCTTTCAGTGTGGGTATCACACTAATGTGTTGTTAACATGTTAAATTGTGTATGCTGTGCTTGATACAGGCCAACAGCTTCATCTTGTTGATCCTCTGGAGGGATCTGGAACGGGGAGCAGGTGTAGTGGAAGACAAGAAAGTGTTGCGTTCTCGTAGAGCCTTTCGTGACCTGCAGTATTTCACTATCATTCATTGCTGACCATGCTTTTCCACTTGGCCTCCATCACATCTGCATCTCCATTAGGAGTGGAAGCTGAAGTCCAGAGGTGGTTAATAACAGCTGGCCTCTACTGCTTCAGATCTTCACACACACCCATGTCTTGCAATGTCTCCCAAAGCCTTATAAACACACCACATGACAATAAATTACCAATTAGTTGTGCAAACAATGTCACTAAGCTGTAACTAGACCTGATGGTTACAATATTAACAAACTGAGGTTAACTTACCAGTTTTGCCTTCTCAAATGGTAACGTTTTTACACGGTTTTATTATATTGCTAATGCTTACAAGCTAGCCGCGGTGCTTTACAACAACTTATACACATCTTGTTGCATCTCATCATTAAATAATTATGTCCACTGATTTGGTAGTTAATACATGTTATAAGAATACTAATAAATAATAATAATGAAACAAGACTTACGGTGCACAGTTCACGTTTTGTCGAGCTGCATCTCTGACGGATCCGGACGAACCACAGGCTGACGGCGGACCCGATGAAGGCGCTGTGTGCACCGAACGAACCGCACCAGCTCTGAGCTGCTTCGGCGTCCCATGCTGAACTCCATCATACAGCCGGGACAATAATCCTCCGGTGTAAATTGAACGCTACACACCGCCGCGTTTTTCAAAGCAAATGCATTAGTAAAGGCCCGTCTCTTCAGCTGCACAAACGCACGCAGGCACGGAAAATAGCGCCGTCCTTTTTCTTGTTAGCAAACCTGTGGACTGGATGTCCTGACAGGTTGGAGTTTTTGCAACCTCCAAAAACACAATAATTTACCATGACGATAATCAATTGAAATAAAGAAATAACTACAGAAAACACACTGACTCAAGACCGCTCCTACTGAAAACCAATAGACCACAGCAAACGACTCCCTCTCGTGACGTCATATGACGCGATGTTAAAAAAAAAGCGCTTTTTGAGAACGGTCAAGGAAATCGTCACTTTTTCTTCTAAATTTGTGCCCTTGCGTCTTGTAAAACATTTTCATATCCTGCATTAACGATTCATATGGTATTTTTATACAAGGATATATGTTTATTTGAAAAACATTTTTAACCTGCAATATGCACTTTAAAAAAGCCAATTTGTACACCACAATTAAATCTACCATAATATAATTTTACCTGCAGCTGCATTTATCCTGATATGACACATCTGAAGGCTGTGATGTTCTCCAGTGAATAAAATAAAGGACTAAAGATAGTGACACGTTCTATTTCCTTTTCTTTGTGCCACCTCAGAAAAAGAAAGACAACAGGGAAAAAAGTTACTCAGATTTTCTATCACCAGTGGAGGAAATGTCTTACAAATGTACTTATAATGATTATAATCATAATTCAGGTCTGGAAACAGTGGTTAAAACTGACTAACATTTTACTGTAGTCTCTGTATTGGGTGCCTGTTTTCCCTGAAAAACGTGTGCTTGATCTAAAAATGTGAACCAATATCTTATCATTAGAAATTATCAGTATTTGAAGAGGTGAAGTAAAAAATATACTCAGAAACGGTCATCTACACAAACACAACACTCTCATACAACACTCTCAACTCTCCTATATATTCCAGTGTTTTCGAGTGTGAATTACAGTTTAATCACTCACTTCACTTATTCCAGTGCTCCTTTACTTCTCATGAGTTTAGGTTTAAAACTAAACATTAATACACACAAACACACACCAACTTCCCTTGGTGAAAAAAACAGCATATGCTGGTTAGGTAAGTATTGATGCTGGTTTAAGCTGGTCATGTTGCTGGTCAAGGACCAGCATAAACCAGCAAAGGACCAGCTTAAACCAGCATCAAAACATACCTACCAGCATATGCTGGTTTTTTCACCAGGGTCAAACACTAATTTACACTGAAATACGTGCTAATATCGCCAGCGCGCTAATACGCTAATCGCGATTAGCCTCTCCCTTTAATTTCCTCTCACTCACATTAATTAATTGTGGGTACAAATCATAACTTTATGATGGTTTGACTGAAAAATGTTTTGTTACCTGACATCCACATATGTTTTCGGGATCTCACACATCCAGTCTGCCCCTTCCTCTGTGTTCACATTCCAGCTTCTGTTCTCCGTTGACATCTCACAGTTCAAGTTAGTTTACAATACGAATTTAACAGGCACATAATCAGGAACTGGGCGCATAATCTTGCGGATCAGTAGCAGCACATCACCAAACTGATCAGTATATTTTCAAACTGCACTAGCAAAAAGGCGCGCGAGGCTGTCATTGGCCAGTTTCGTGAATGACAGTCAGATTAACCAATCCTGATGAAAGCAACCAGGTGAAACAACCAATAGAAATTGTTTCAGAGTGGTAATGGAAAATATATATATATATATTTTGTTTAACAAACGTGTGTGTATTTAGTTTTATTTTTTTGGCTGTATCATTTGATTAATTGGTCAAACAGTGTTTTCATGACAGTGTATGAATAAAAATGTAATAGTGATTTGTAAAAGTCCACACAGAATCTCACTGCTCTTTTGAGATTAAAACTGTATCTATTATAATTATTGTTACTAATGCTAATAATTAAAATTATACATATACATTTGGATTTTAAAGAGGTGTTTTGATCAAAATATCATAAACCGCTAATAAATAAAATGTTAATAATCATAATTATTCAAAAGGCAGATATTTCTTGTTAAAGACATGACATTTATTCAACATACAGATCTGTTATTTTTATTATTATTATTTATTTATTTTTTTAAGATTTTTTTTGTTAAAAACAAATTTGAATGATTTAGCATTATACATTATCAATTTGTGTCAATGTTAAAACAGCAGCTTACATTATTTCAATCATATTTCAACTTTGAAGGTCGGTCATGTGCCGACTAGACTGAAAAGAAAAGTCTGTACCGTTGGTCCAAAAAGAAAACTGAACACAAAACACAATATGCTAACTGAATGAAACAGCACTTTATTCTGAACCCATGTATCATATGCTGCAAATACGATTTCTGGATATACATTGGATTTTTCCCATCAGAAACATAAATGTCCATTCTGTCTTTCTTCTGTCTGTCTACTGACATTTGTTAAGACATTTGCTTTAAACATTACAGTGTTTACAATAACTTTTGTTAACTCTACAATACATAAATCCACTTTACCAGCTAAATTACTTAGACAGAAATGCCATAGAAATATACAGAGCTACCGCACAAATGGAAGTTCAAAGACAATATTTTAAAGATGGTGAATAAGGTCAATACTGTACCCACATAGATCCCAAACCCACTGCCCACTCTGCACCTAGTACCTATATGTGTACTACCTAGGGCCCATGCAGTCAGCCTATATGGGACTGATTATGTTTGCTCATGTCTTACCCAGAATGCTTATGTTTTACCCAAGAGGGTCCCCTATTTGGATGACCAGACATGGCACTACCTGGGGACACATTCAGCACATGATTTCTAAATTGCCTAAAATAACCAGGTGTTGGTTGTTTTCACTGTGCTGATTGATTATTGTACGACATCAAAGTACCGCAAGTACTTTGCAGAGCAGAGCAGATGCTCCATCCTTTCGAATCATTCTCGCGGTACTTTGTTGTCATGCAATGATCCATTGCTGCAGCACAAGCAACCAACCTGGTTAATTTAAGCAATATAGAAATCCTGTGCAGAATATGTCCCCAGAAAGCGGCACGTTTGGTCACCCTACCACATATTAGTGATGGGAAGATCACTACCCCATATGTATTTTCCCATTCACAACCCATATAGTGATTACCCATGTGGGTACTACCTTGAGCCCATGTAGCCAACCTATAAAGGACTGATTGTGTATGCCCATGTCTGACCCATATAGTTTGGCAAGAGGGCCCTACACATCTTTCACTGTTCAGAACCCATACAAAGATTACTTATGTGGGTACTACCTTGGGCCCATGTAGGCAGCCCATATGGGATTGATTGTGTTTACCCATGTTCTACCTATATGGTTTGACCAAGAGGGCCCCATATGTGTTTCCCCATTCAGAACCCATATAGAGGTAGCCTTTGTGGGTACTACCTTGGGCCCATGCAGGCAGCCTATATGGGACTGATTGTGTTTGCCCATGTTTTACCCATATGGTTTGACCAAGAGGGCCCCATATGTGTTTCCCCATTCAGAACCCATATAGAGGTAGCCTTTGTGGGTACTACCTTGGGCCCATGAAGGCAGCCTATATGGGACGATCTGTTTTTATATTGTTTGACCAAAGGATTTTATATGTGAACTTCAGGAGAACCCATATAGAAATTGCTTGCTTTATTGTAGATTTTACCTTGGAGCCTATACGAGGCAAACCTATATGGGTTGACTGTATGCCGGCCACTTATATGGTTTTGCAGGCCAAGAGGGGCCCCATATGTGTTTCCCCCATTCAGAACCCTTATAGAATTGTACTGGTAGATTACTGCTTAGACTTATGTAGGCAGCCTATATGAGACTGATTGTGTTTGCCCATTTTTTACCCATATGGTTTGACCAAGAGGGTCCCATATGTGTTTCCCCATTCAGAACCCATATAGATGTAACCTTTGTGGGTACTACCTTGGGCCCATGCAGGCAGCCTATATGGGACTGATTGTATCTGCCCACATTTTACCCATATGGTTTGACCAAGAGGGCCCCATATGTGTTTCCCACCCCCGTTCAGAACCCATGGGGAATTGCTTGGTAAGGTTTTTAGCAGGCCTATTGGGCAGCCTATATGGGACTGATTGTCTGCCCATTTTTTATATGGTTTGACCAAGGAGGGCCCCAATATGTGTTTTCCCAGAACCCATATGGGAGCCTTTGCGTTGCACTACCTTGGAGCCCCATGTAGAGGCAGCCTATGGCATGAGACTAATTTATTGTTTGCCATGTTTTGCCATATGGTTTGACCAAGATGACGGCTATATGGGACTGATTGTGTTTGCCATGTTTATGGTTTTGACCAAGGGGAGCCATGTAGGCCTTATAATAGGGACTGATTGTGTCGCCCATTTACCATATAGAAGCATTAAAGAGGACCCCATATGTGTTTCCCCATTCTGAACCCATATAGAGGTAGCTTATGTGGGTACTACCTTGGGCCCATGTAGGCAGCCTATATGAGACTGATTGTGTTTGCCCATTTTTTACCCATATGGTTTGACCATGAGGGCCCCATATGGGTTTCCCCAATCAGAACCCATATAGAGGTAGCCTTTGTGGGTACCGCCTTGGGCCAGTGTAGGTAGCCTATTGGGGCTGATTGTGTCTGCCCATATTTGACCCATATGGTTTGACCAAGAGGGCCCCATATGTGTTTCCCCATTCTGAGCCCATATAGAGGTGGCCTATGTGGGTACTACCTTGGGACAGTGTAGGTAGCCTATATGGGATTAATTGTGTTTGCCCATGTCTAACCCATTTGTTAAACCCATATGGGCCCCATTTGTGTTGCCCATTTCGAGCCCAAGCACTCATTTCCCATTTGTGACCCAACTAGGTCCCACATAGGGAGCCCCTCTGTTTTTGCCCATGTGGGACCTACTTAGCTGACCCAAGTGGGCCCCAGATAAGATGCCTATTTTGGGACCATGCCCACTTGGTACCCATGTAGACCCAGCAGAAACCATGTGGGGCCCACATATACATGTTGGCTGGGTTCCTCCTCTCTCTCTCTTTCTGCGACTTGTATGAATGTGTGAATGCGCGTCTATGTGTTAGATTAGTTTATATGTCTTAGGTTTTTCCAATAAATTCCTATTTATATTGAAAAGAGAAGTATCTTGTGTTTTGTGCTTATAAATTAATGTCTTAAACTGCCGAGCTTGTTACCGTGCTAATAAATAGTGTTTTCACTATATTTTGGATATTAGTCCAGTACAGAATTGGTGTTATACGGCTCGCAAAATTAATCACTGGCCGATTTATTGGTCCGCTGTAAAACGGAGATTCTGTTCAATCTTAAATGATTCCCTTTGAGCAAAATTGACTTCTGTAGATCCCCTACAGTCATCTAACAAAATGATTAACCTTTTACGTTGTCATTTAACCGCAATGTTTTAATGTTAAGTGTGATAACATGCTCTTGATTTGTATTATTTATTTCTTTTAAATATCTTAAGGTATTTAAAATATATATTTTTCATTTTTATATATATTTTATTTTGTCATTAATTCTTTTGCATTTTTATAATTTTGTATCGTCTTAGTTGTTAATATTGTTTTTCTTAATAAAAGCTGTGTATGTAGTTTGTTTGGATGGATGGCCATTTTGTTGTGTTTTAGATGTATATATGTAGGCGTTCAATAGTGGTCTAACTGATGTCTAGTCTATTCTTGGGCTATGGTTAGACGTCTATTAAATTTTCACTGACAGCCCAAAATTTGCCTTGCTTTAGCCTAGACATCAGGGCTATTTTTGAACGGCTAATAGATGTCTTTTAAACGCAAAATTGCTTGCTGGGTGTATATGTATACAGAGGTAGAACATCTTCCTCGTGTGTCTTTCGCTTAGTTTTCCTCATAGTTTTCTCGCTGTAGCCCCACCCCGGATAAATTGTTATGAGAAGAACAAAGGAACTTTGATAAGGCAGGGTAAAACCACTGACCTTTATTTTTCATTGGTTCCTAAACAGTCCAACACACTGTAATGGCAATGGAATGCATATGGAAGAGGTACGTTCAGCCCTGCTTTTATTATATGCTGTTTAAACTGTGATTAGGATGATCCATACCAGAGATGGGAAGTAACAAAGTACAAATACTTCGTTACTGTACTCTGATATTAGTACTTTACTTCACTATTTATTTTTCTCATTACTTTTTACTTCTACTCCTTACGTTTTCACACAAATATCTGTACTTTCTACCTCTTACATTTTCAAATCAGACTCGTTACTTTAGTTTTAATCAGCAGTGGTGGATCACCATTCGATAACAAATCTCTAATAAATCATGGGTCGGTTAGTCTTGACCAGTGTTGGGAGTAACGCATCACAAAAGTAATAATATTGATTCTACATGTGTGGACTCCCGTTTTATTCACTTCATCAGGGAAAAGAATAAGTATGCATAATCAGATGTAATCTATGTGCGACATCAAACTCTCAACGAGGAGAAATAGCACGAATAACTCCTGGAAACACCTGGACTGGTGCTACTAACACTAAGCTAACGGAGAGAGAGAGACCTGCGGGGTCGGAGAAGAGAAATAATGCGGCGGACGAGCGTAGACAAGCAACACAAATTAAGTTAAACTAAAAATAACTTTTTAAGCAAACGTTGCAGCCTGTTCATTATCAGAATAAAATACAGTCAACCAAACATATACAACACTGATTAATTAAAATATTGCGTACTGCGTAGTAGAACCCGCCCAGCAGGCACACAACGTCATAAGACGTTGGTATTTGGTTAGATTTAGGTTGTGACGTCGGGTGACCAAAATTCAACGTCGAGCCAACGTCTAAAGACAACGTTAGATTGACGTCTAATAGCGATATCAGCTGACGTTGATATTTTGTTGTTTTTAGGTTGTGTTGCAAAGTGACCAAAATCCAACGTTGAGTCAACGTCTTAAGCCAACGTCATATTGATGTCAAATACTGACATTTAGTCATCAGGTACGGCAACCAAAACCCAACGTCTCTTAGACGTCATAACTCTAACGTCCACCCAACGTCAAATTCTGACATCATTAGACGTTGATCTTTCATTAATTTCAGGTTGTGGCATTAACTAACCAAAATCCAACGTTGAGGCAACGTCTCAAGCCAACGTCATATTGATGTCAAATACTGACATTTAGTCATCAGGTATGGCAACCAAAACCCAACGTCTCCTAGACGTCATAACTCTAACGTCCACCCAACGTCAAATTCTGACATCATTAGACGTTGATCTTTCATTAGTTTCAGGTTGTGGCATTAACTAACCAAAATCCAACGTTGAGGCAACGTCTCAAGCCAACGTCATATTGATGTCAAATACTGACATTTAGTCGTCAGGTATGGCAACCAAAACCCAACGTCTCCTAGATGTCATAACTGTAACGTCCACCCAACGTCAAATTCTGACATCATCAGACGTTGATCTTTTGTTAGTTTTAGGTTGTGGCATTAACTAACCAACATCCAACGTCGAGCCAATGTCTCAAGCCAACGTCATATTGATGTCAAATACTGACATTTAATCGTCAGGTATGGCAACCAAAACCCAACGTCTCCTAGATGTCATAACTGTAACGTCCACTCAATGTCAAATTCTGACATCATCAGACGTTGATCTTTCATTAGTTTCAGGTTGTGGCATTAACTCACCAAATTCCAACGTCGAGCCAACGTCTGAAGCCAACGTCATATTGATGTCAAATACTGACATTTAGTCGTCAGGTATGGCAACCAAAACCAAACGTCTCCTAGATGTCATAATTGTAACGTCCATCCAACGTCAAATTCTGACATCATTAGACGTTGATCTTTTGTTAGTTTCAGGTTGTGACATTAACTAACTAAAATCCAACGTCAAGCCAGTGTCTGAAGTCAACGTCATATTGATGTCAAATACTGACATTTAGTCGTCAGGTATGGCAACCAAAACCTAACGTCTCCTAGATGTCATAATTGTAACGTCCATCCAACGTCAAATTCTGACATCATTAGACATTGATCTTTTGTTAGTTTCAGGTTGTGACATTAACTAACTAAAATCCAACGTCAAGCCAGTGTCTGAAGTCAATGTCATATTGATGTCAAATACTGACATTTAGTCGTCAGGTATGGCAACCAAAACCTAACGTCTCCTAGATGTCATAATTGTAACGTCCACCCAACGTCAAATTCTGACATCATTAGACATTGATCTTTTGTTAGTTTTAGGTTGTGGCATTAACTAACCAAAATCCAACGTCTAGCCAATGTCTCAAGTCAACGTCATATTGATGTCAAATACTGACATTTAGTCGTCAGGTATGGCAACCAAAACCCAACGTCTGCTAGATGTCATAATTGTAACGTCCACCCAACGTCAAATTCTGACATCATTAGACATTGATCTTTTGTTAGTTTTAGGTTGTGGCATTAACTAACCAACATCCAACGTCGAGCCAATGTCTCAAGCCAACGTCATATTGATGTCAAATACTGACATTTAATCGTCAGGTATGGCAACCAAAACCCAACGTCTCCTAGATGTCATAACTGTAACGTCCACTCAATGTCAAATTCTGACATCATCAGACGTTGATCTTTCATTAGTTTCAGGTTGTGGCATTAACTCACCAAATTCCAACGTCGAGCCAACGTCTGAAGCCAACGTCATATTGATGTCAAATACTGACATTTAGTCGTCAGGTATGGCAACCAAAACCCAACGTCTCCTAGATGTCATAATTGTAACGTCCATCCAACGTCAAATTCTGACACCATTAGACGTTGATCTTTTGTTAGTTTTAGGTTGTGGCATTAACTAACCAACATCCAACGTCGAGCCAACGTCTCAAGCCATCGTCATACTGATGTCAAATACTGACATTTAGTCGTCAGGTATGGCAACCAAAACCTAACGTCTCCTAGATGTCATAATTGTAACGTCCACCCAACGTCAAATTCTGACATCATTAGACATTGATCTTTTGTTAGTTTCAGGTTGTGGCATTAACTAACTAAAATCCAACGTCAAGCCAGCGTCTGAAGTCAACGTCATATTGATGTCAAATACTGACATTTAGTCGTCAGGTATGGCAACCAAAACCTAACGTCTCCTAGATGTCATAATTGTAACGTCCAACCAACGTCAAATTCTGACATCATTAGACATTGATCTTTTGTTAGTTTTAGGTTGTGGCATTAACTAACCAACATCCAACGTCGAGCCAACGTCTCAAGCCATCGTCATACTGATGTCAAATACTGACATTTAGTCGTCAGGTATGGCAACCAAAACCCAACGTCTGCTAGATGTCATAATTGTAACGTCCACCCAACGTCAAATTCTGACATCATTAGACATTGATCTTTTGTTAGTTTTAGGTTGTGGCATTAACTAACCAAAATCCAACGTTGAGCCAACGTCTCAAGCCAACGTCATATTGATGTCAAATACTGACATTTAGTTGTCAGGTATGGCAACCAAAAACCAACGTCTCCTAGATGTCATAATTGTAACGTCCATCCAACGTCAAATTCTGACACCATTAGACATTGATCTTTTGTTAGTTTTAGGTTGTGGCATTAACTAACCAAAATCCAACGTTGAGGCAACGTCTCAAGCCAACGTCATATTGATGTCAAATACTGACATTTAGTCGTCAGGTATGGCAACCAAAACCCAACGTCTCCTAGATGTCATAACTGTAACGTCCAACAACGTCAAATCCTGACATCATTAGACGTTGATCTTTTGTTCGTTTTAGGTTGTGGCATTAACTAACCAACATCCAATGTTGAGGCAACGTCTCAAGCCAACGTCATATTGATGTCAAATACTGACATTTAGTCATCAGGTATGGCAACCAAAACCCAACGTCTCCTAGATGTCATAATTGTAACGTCCATCCAACGTCAAATTCTGACACCATTAGACATTGATCTTTTGTTAGTTTTAGGTTGTGGCATTAACTAACCAAAATCCAACGTTGAGGCAACGTCTCAAGCCAACGTCATATTGATGTCAAATACTGACATTTAGTCGTCAGGTATGGCAACCAAAACCCAACGTCTCCTAGATGTCATAACTGTAACGTCCAACAACGTCAAATTCTGACATCATTAGATGTTGATCTTTCATTAGTTTCAGGTTGTGGCATTAACTAACCAAAATCCAACGTCGAGCCAACGTCTCAAGCCAACGTCATATTGATGTCAAATACTGATATTTAGTCGTCAGGTATGGCAACCAAAACCCAACGTCTCCTAGATGTCATAATTGTAACGTCCATCCATCGTCAAATTCTGACACCATTAGACATTGATCTTTTGTTAGTTTTAGGTTGTGGCATTAACTAACCAAAATCCAACGTTGAGGCAACGTCTCAAGCCAACGTCATATTGATGTCAAATACTGATATTTAGTCGTCAGGTATGGCAACCAAAACCCAACGTCTCCTAGACGTCATAATTTTAACATCCACCCAATGTCAAATTCTGACATCATTAGACATTGATCTTTTGTTAGTTTTAGGTTGTGGCATTAACTAACCAACATCCAACGTCGAGCCAACGTCTCAAGCCATCGTCATACTGATGTCAAATACTGACATTTAGTCGTCAGGTATGGCAACCAAAACCCAACGTCTCCTAGACGTCATAATTGTAACGTCCACCCAACGTCAAATTCTGACATCATTAGACGTTGACCTTTTGTTAGTTTTAGGTTGTGGCATTAACTAACCAACATCCAACGTCGAGCCAACGTCTCAAGCCATCGTCATATTGATGTCAAATACTGACATTTAGTCGTCAGGTATGGCAACCAAAACCCAACGTCTCCTAGATGTCATAATTGTAACGTCCATCCAACGTCAAATTCTGACACCATTAGACGTTGATCTTTTGTTAGTTTTAGGTTGTGGCATTAACTAACCAACATCCAACGTCGAGCCAACGTCTCAAGCCATCGTCATACTGATGTCAAATACTGACATTTAGTCGTCAGGTATGGCAACCAAAACCCAACGTCTCCTAGATGTCATAATTGTAACGTCCACCCAACGTCAAATTCTGACATCATTAGACATTGATCTTTTGTTAGTTTTAGGTTGTGGCATTAACTAACTCAAAATCCAACGTCGAAGCCAGCGTCTGAAGTCAACGTCATATTGATGTCAAATACTGACATTTAGTCGTCAGGTATGGCAACCAAAACCCAACGTCTCCTAGATGTCATAATTGTAACGTCCACCCAACGTCAAATTCTGACATCATTAGATGTTGATCTTTTGTTAGTTTTAGGTTGTGGCATTAACTAACCAACATCCAACGTCGAGCCAACGTCTCAAGCCAACGTCATACTGATGTCAAATACTGACATTTAGTTGTCAGGTATGGCAACCAAAACCCAGCGTCTCCTAGACATATTTGTAACGTCCACCCAACGTCAAATTCTGACATCATTAGACGTTGATCTTTTGTAAGTTTTAGGTTGTGGCATTAACTAACCAAAATCCAACGTCGAACCAGTGTCTGAAGTCAACGTCATATTTATGTCAAATACTGACATTTAGTCGTCAGGTATGGCAACCAAAACCCGACGTCTCCTAGATGTCATAATTGTAACGTCCACCCAACGTCAAATTCTGATATCATTAGATGTTGAGCTTTTGTTAGTTTTAGGTTGGGGCATTAACTAACCAACATCCAACGTCAAGCCAACGTCTCAAGCCAACGTCATATTGATGTCAAATACTGACATTTAGTCGTCAGGTATGGCAAACAAAACCCAACGTCTCCTAGACGTCATAATTGTAACATCCACCCACCGTCAAATTCTGACATCATTAGATGTTGATCTTTCGTTAGTTTCAGGTTGTGGCATTAACTAACCAACATCCAACGTCGAGCCAACGTCTCAAGCCAATGTCATATTGATGTCAAATACTGACATTTAGTCGTCAGGTATTAGACATTGATCTTTCGTTAGTTTTAGGTTGTAGCATTTACTAATACTAACATTTAGTCATAGGGAACACAGTACAATTTTTTTTTTGTATATAACTGTATATATTTACAGCATTTTTCTGTCATTTTAAATTACCCTAAATTCTGTAAAATACAAAGTACATCATATTTTTTAATGTTTAGGTGTTTTTACATTCAAACACTGCAAATCTAAACACAAACATAGCTGACTTATTTTATCACGCCAAATAATGCACAGTTTGTTGTTAAAGAGTAAAGCTGCACTGCTTTCCAGGTTGAAACTTTCAGGCCTCTGTCCACTCACCAGTTGATCCAAATTGTGTTGCAAAGGAAATTGTGAACAGAGAAAAGTACACATAATCCTTACAAGCTCATACTCTCCAAAAAACACACACTGACTTTCACAAACACAGGGCATACAGTCATCGTAAAGTATTGGTATATGTTATCTGATCAGAATATGCATTTGTTATTTCTGTGAGAGAAACCCCTAATGACCCTGGTGAAAAAACAGCATATGCTGGTAGGTATGTTTTGAAGCTGGAATGCTGGTTAGGTATGTTTTGGTGCTGGTTTAAGCTGGTCAAGGACTAGCATAAACCAGCAAAGGGCCAGCTTAAACCAACACCAAAACATACCTAACCAGCATCAAAACATGCCTACCAGCATATGCTGTTTTTTTCACCAGAACAGAGCATGGAGAAACAGGGTCTGAAAGGACTGGAAATGCATACAAGCATGCAATGTGTAGAAAACACACAATAAAAAATATGGAAAATTTAGAATCCTCATTTTGTCAAATGTTCATGTCTGCATTATGGAAACACCTTGCTGTGAGGTGACAGCTTAACTGTGTCATCTTGCTGCTGCAAGCAATACAGTGTTGAAATGAATGACATTCATTATCAAAGTCCTCAATTATTGTTGAAGTAGTTGGACAGCATTTCAGCATTTAGTTTACATTTTCCCATTCCATGAACGCTGTAACAGCATTACCACTGCAGTCAACATGCAAGCTGTAGACAAATGTAACTTGTATGAAATTATGGCAGTGTTTGCTGCAATTAAGGCTGTGTTACTGTGGACAGAAGAATATTGTAGTGAACATTTGAAGTGAATCAAAACCTTTCATCTAAGCTGTCCAAAACAACCTAAACAAAAACTGTTCTTGTTTTAGGACAATTTTGATCAACATTTTTGACCCACTTCAAATGTTGACTACTGTAAACCAAAACTAACAGGTGGTGTAACACCGCAATACAACAAAGGGTCAGATACAGAAAATGCCACAGTTGCACAGCTGCATTTAGGCATAAGAGTGGTTATAAAGGAAATTAAGGCAAGGGATTTATTAAAGTTCAAACAGTAAATAGCACAGATGTACCAAACCCTGCTTGTAAGCAAATGTGAAAACGCCATTGGACCAATTAATTAAATGTAACAGCCTAAAAAATAAACATACATATATATATATATAAACATACAAACAACATACATATATATTTGCAAACTTTCGTTTAAAACGAGTTTATTTTTCTACAGTTGCAACGTTATTTGATGTCTCTCCGTGTTGCTTTGGTCGTGATTGGTTAAACTGAATGTCATCCAGGAATCTGGCCAATGACAATTGTGCGCGCCTTCTACCGAACAGATTTGAAGATACACATCAGTTCCGTTGCTGCTCGCTCGGTTTGACTGCAGTCCTGCTTCGCTCGGTGCACTAGTAATGGCTTTTACATGGATTATCACACATCTGACAGATTAATTCTTTTTTGAGTTCGACTGAGAACGAAAACGTGCGAATATGAACACAGACACTTAACGTGACCAATGGCCGATGGACATATTGCAAACGGCAGAAGGTAAACATTTTTTTTAATATAATTTTTCTAAGTTACTACTGTTACTGTTAAATCGATATACTTGTCGCGATGACAATCTGTTACCGTGTTTTGTTATTATGTTTTAATACTGTCGAGATAATGCTGTGTGCAATGACGATGTCGTGGTCATGATATGAAGTAACTTAACTGGTTTATTTTTATTCATTTTTATATCGCGGAGTGTAGTTAAATATGTCCGCGTAGCACTACAAGTTATTTATGTTTTAATAAAGAAACAGGCATAACATAACATGACAGAATACATACCCAGCAAACACAGAACGTTCCCCTAACGTTCCCCTATGGTTCACGTTTGGTTATTTTTTTGGGAACCAAATGAGAACGTTCTAGGAACGTTCCCTGTAGGTTCTCTTTTTAATAACCTACAGGGAACGTTCCCAGAACGTTCCCTGCAGGTTATTTTTTGGTTTAAATTTATAACCTAAAAAGAACCTTCCCAGAACGTTCCCTGCAGGTAATTTTTAGGTTTTATTTTTAGAACCTACAGAGAACGTTCCCAGAAGGTTCCCTGTAGGTTATTTTCAGATTGCATTTTTACAACCTACAGGGAACGTTCCGGGAACGTTCCCTGCAGGTTATTTTTGGTTTAATTTTATAACCTAAAAACAACCTTCCCAGAACGTTCCCTGTAGGTTATTTTTAGATTGCATTTTTACAACCTACAGGGAACGTTCCCAGAACGTTCCCTGCAGGTTATTTTTTGGTTTAATTTTATAACCTAAAAACAACCTTCCCAGAACGTTCCCTGCAGGTTATTTTTAGTTGTCATATCAGTGTAAACTAATAAAAACTTGGCAGATCTTTCTGATCATTCTAATGTTAAAATGTATTCTTTTTCATCATAAACAAACTATTTTTTGCAGAATTTCATGTCTGAAATAAGCGTTTAATAAAGTGTAGACATCAAAGTGGTCAAATCGAATTATAATTATAATATAATTCCAATTAAGCCAAGGTTAAGCGTAGTCAGAAAATCATATCATTAACACTGGGTTTGTTTGTATATTTCTTTTCTGCGCGCCTCTGATATGCACGCGCTTCTCCAGCACGCGCTCAATCCTGCCTTCCACAGAAAGCCGCGCACTCGCGTAATTTAAAAATTAACGGTCATTTCGTTTTACTGACTGACTAACATTCGTTGATTGATCGCTTTAATGAATAATTACTTATAATTAATATATATATACGACAGTAAATATTGTGATTTCAGGGAAATTTGACACGTCCAATTGAAGAGAACATGATGTTAACGGAGAAGTTTTCGTGTACTGACCAAAAGAGAGAAGCACATCGTCGTTAATTCAGTGGTAAGAAACGAATGTAATATTATTCTAAGTAAAGTCAAATAAATGTTATTCGTTTTCAATGTCTGTAAAAATAAAATTCACATTTTTAAAATCCAATATTTTGTTGAAGTCAGTGTTATTTGGTGCTTTAATAAACAAAATCTGGGTTATGGTACTTCTAATCTTATATATTAACGAATAAAACAAATCTAAGATATTAAAGGATAATTTAATGTCATTTTATGGTGGCTAAATGTGCTCTAAATATCTGTAAGGATTAAACAATAGTTTAAAACAAGACATGGTTTGTAGTAGTGATTATTGAGGTCCACATCCGTCCGTCTTCCATGCTGCTTACTACGGGACGCGGGAGTGCTGACATATGGCAGCGGTATCGGAGTGAAGAGGTTAGGAGAACGTTCTGGGAACCTTCAGAGAACTTTCAGGGAACCTTCTAGGAACATAAATAGAACGTTCCCTATTGGTTAGCCAGGAAAGTTTTCTTAACGTAAATAGAACGTTCCCTGCAGGTTAGGGGAACGTTCTGGGAACCTACAGGGAACGTTCTGGGAACGTTCTCAGAACGTTGCGGGAACATTCCCGGAACGTTCCCGATAGGTTCCCAGAACGTTCCCCTAACCTGCAGGGAACGTTCTATTTACGTTAAGAAAACTTTCCTGGCTAACCAATAGGGAACGTTCTTGGTAACGTTCTGGGAACCAAAACCTAACGTTCCCAGAACGTTCTGGGAACCAAAAATTGTTAGCTGGGTAGCGGGACATGTATGATGTTAATATGAGTTAAGTACAGAAGGCTGTCTTTTGCTATCTTATTTTTATTAACAAAATGAAATGGTAAAAATAACTATTGTGATGTTACTGTAAAAGAAAATGTCTGACCGGAATATGAAAAACTGGCATGTACACTCGTTTAACAGAAAGGACATGAAACCATCATTCTTGGACTCCGAAGAACACTATGCAAATCATGCTTTTGGATCTACTGTGAAGTTTTTGTATAAAGCTGGTGAGTAGGCTAAATTTTTGTAAGCCCATATCTCTGTCAGTAGTTAATATTGTTTTATTAATCCTGTTAATATTCATTTGTGTGTGTGTGTGTGTGTGTGTCCCCCTAATGGTCCAGAGGTTTTGGGATTGAAAATTTGCCACATGATTTCCCGTAAAAGTGAGTATTCATGTAATTTTAACATTAATACTTTAAATGATCGTGTGCTGTTATAGTGTGAAAATGTGAACAGGCAAAGCAGGAAAACTGCACCAGGGCACCACTCTGATTTCTCAAACTTGCTTCTTAAATTTAGCTCACTCAGAATGAAAACTCACTCATCATTTTCTCATGTCTTTTTTTTATCTTTTTTTGTGTTCCACAGAAGAAAGTCAGTTATACAGGCTGGAAAAGACATGGGTAGGTAAATGATGACAGAATTTTCATCTTATCCACCTTAAATGTAAAAATGGGCATGGCCATTTTAAATTTTATTGGTCTTGCTTCCGGTCTCTAATTTTAGCTGTACAGAACCGATCGATTTGCTGCTTGATATTTCAAATTGTTGTGTCTTACCATATTTTTTTATTGTGTTATCTTATGGTGTGCTCACACTTGTAGTTTGGTTTGTTTGGTTCATTTGGTCTGGAGCAAAAAGGAAAATAATACATTTGGTGCTAGTCCGCTTAGCGTTCACACTGGCATTTTTCACAGCAAACCTAAAGGCATAGTGATACATTCACGACCTGATTGGTCATATTGAATGACGTATATTTTGTTACAGAACTCACTGAACACTCCAAACACAAGGAAAATGTGCGTTCGACTTAAAGCGGCATTGCAGGTATAACATCAAAGTGCTCATTCACTGATTGGTCTGCTCAGCACCGCTTTAAAGGGATAGTTCACCCAAAAATGAAAATTTGATGTTTATCTGGTTATCCCCAGGGCATCCACGTTTTAGGCCACTAGTATTTTCACCAGCTAAAAAATGGTTTAAAGTAAGTTATTTCTATCTTTTGCTGTAGTGTGTCAGTAAAAAATATTGGTTTACATTTCCAAACATTCTGTTTGTCATTAATTGTAATAATCTAGTAAGATTTTTGTTTGCACAAAGAGTCTGACAACAGCCAGTGCTCCACACTGATCTAATCTCATCATCATCCAGTCTGTCTCTGGAATGACATGAAGACACAGAACAAACTGAAACAGAGTAAATCCAGAAGAACTGTGACAACGTCTCCAAGATGCTTCAAGAGACCTACCTGCAAAGCTACCTGAAAAATTTTGCGCAAGTGCCCCTAGGGCAAAAGCTGCTTTAAATGCAAAGAATGATCACACCAAATGTTGATTTCATTTAGTTAATAGAAGGTAATTGATAAAGAAAATCTATTTATGACAGCATCCTCATTTTACAGCATTTTTACACAAGTGCCTACAACTTATAACAGTGCTGCAGCTTTGCAGGTAGGTTTCTTGAAGCATCCTGGAGACTTTGTCACAGTTCTTCTGGATTTAGTCTGTCTGAGTTTGTTCTGTTTCTTCATGTCATTCCAGAGACAGACTGGATGATGATGAGATTAGATCTCTGTGCAGAGCACTCGCTCTTGTCAGACTGCTTGTGCAAACAAAAATCTCACTGGATTATTACGATTAATGGCAAAATGAATGTTTGGAAATGTAATCTTATATTTCCTACTGACACACTACAGCAAAAGACTGACTTTAACTGACTTTAAACCATTTTGTAGCTGATGAAAATACTAGTGGCCTAAGACTTTCGCACACTACTGTAAAACAAGGAAATTCTTTAAATGCAAAACCGAAAAACCGCAATTGTGGATGGCGTACAGAACGGTTTGATATTATATTGAGTATTGTGACGTCCCTAGTGCGCACCAAGGTTCGCATGGCAATGTTCACACTTACTCAAATGAACCGCACTAACAGAGCAATCGCATCAAAGTTTGTTTTAATCAAACCAAACATGACAAGTGTAAACACACCCTTAATTATGAACACACTGGTTTGTAATGCAAACAGTTTTACTGTTTGCAGCACGTTGTTGTTCTTCTCGTTATTAACCTACAGCGGCTATTGGCTTACTTCCGCGATTAGGAATAAGGTGGACAAGTGTGATATTATGAGAAATTTAATGATCTTCTCAAGTACATTTGTTACAGTGTAAACTTAATAATAATATTAGTTATAAATATACAGGTATTATTATACATGCAATTAGCAATTAATAAAAAAAATATTAGTTGTTTTTAATTTTTTGGTTTGTTAATTGCCCTTTTTCTGGGTACAAAATTTGTTTACTTTGTTATGATACATCTGGAAAAATGTGTTCATTGTTGTGAATACTCATATTCCTTATAAATACCATCTCAAAGTAGAGTACACAGACAGCAGTGAGTAGAGAACACACACACAGAGCAGTGGTCAGGCTTTTTTGCTGTGGGGCCCGTGGGAGTTACGTGCCTTGCTCAAAGGACACCTCAGTTATGGGTAGTGAGGGTGGAAGAGGGCACTGTTCATTCACTCACCTACATTTCCAGTACTGAGACTCAAACCAGTGACATTCAGATTACTATTAGATTACAACTAGATCATTAAATTAGCCCGAATGTCTCATAATGTCAACAGTTTTTTAAAGAAAAGGTACATAAATGAAATTCTCATTTTTACGGACTTTTAAATAAATCATCTTTTTTTTCTTATTATTTTTTTTAACCTCCAGATGCACCAAGGATCCAGCTGATTACTTCAGATTTGAAGGACTGCTCTTTATCTGCTGTGCCTGTCATGTCTGGTGCAGAATCATGGACCTTTATTTGTATGTTTTGATTTATCATTACACTTATCATTACACTTTTGTAGCTAGGACTCAGGATTAAAGGAGAAGTTCACTTTTAGAAAAAAAAAATAATTATAGATAATTTACTTACCCCCTTGTCATCCAAGAGGTTCATGT
>VONZ01003520.1:0-20209 GCA_012976165.1 Labeo catla
TTCACAGATCAGAATAGTGATTGATATGGCTCAGGGGAGGGTCAGCTGAAAAGTACTGATCTGTGAAAGTTTTCACAGATTAGAATAGTGATGTTAGTGACTAAGGGAAGGGTCAGCGGACCAGTACTGACCTGTGAAAGTTTTCACAGATCAGAATAGTGATGTTAGTGACCCAGGAAAGGGCGAGCTGACCAGTACTGATCTGTGAAAGTTTTCACAGATCAGAATAGTGATTAATGTGACTCAGGGAAGGGTCAGCTGACCAGTACTGACCTGTGAAAGTTTTCACAAATCAAAATTGTGATGTAACTTAATCAGGAAAGGGTTCTGTCCAAAATTGCTCTGTGAAATTTGTCACAAATCAGAATAGTACATAAGGGCACAGGAAGGATCAACTGACAAAAAATAAACTGTGAAACATTTCCTCGTTCGTGAAACGTTCATTAGAGACGTATATGATTTATCTAAGGGCTTGGAAAACCGTTATTCACTGGAACAGCACCGTGTGACATTATGATAGAAGAAAAAGAGAGCAGAGCATAAAGAAACACTGTTACCCAATAAATAGCGATTGTGAAAGTTTTAACAAATCGAGTTTGACTTAAAAACAATGTTTTTGTATTCGAGCAATCTGCGTGTTTAATGCTAAAATACGTTAAACATGAAGAGCGCCTATTTTTCACATTCCTAACTATAGCAGACTTACCAAGTGGGTTACGGACAAGAGCTTTGCTGTGAAAAAATTCACAGATCAAGCTGGTTAAGATGACACTGGTTTCAGTCTGCTAAGTTTCCAACTTTCGGAGCTATAAGCATTATAAAATTAAGAGTCGCATCGAAAAAAAAAACTGATTTCGGCCAAAACGAACAGCATCACCAGAATTCACAAATAATGGAGAATGACATTCGGGATTATTTGCATGTTTATGACAGCGCGCTGTGTATTTATAGCCAAAAGAAATCCGAATATCAAACCGCAAACTATCTTTACTGCGGTGTACCGCGTAGCAGGCAGAACAAACTCACCGCGAAATATTGGAAGAAAATCCTAATTTAATAAGGAGTTGATATGAGTGTATCTCTGAGGAGAACTGACTGTCTTCTGAAAAGTTTAGATGGTATTTTCTTTTCATCTTACCTCAGAATTATGCATATTAATATAGTATTTAAAAGCGTTGTGCTGCTTTGTTTATAGCAGTAACCAACTGTATCACTCCTAGTCCATAAGCGCCACCTGCTGTATGAGAATGAATTTGCGTCTCATTCAGCCCTGTTTCGTGCAGATGTTTTAAGCAAGCGGCATAATTTCACAAAGCTAAGGTCAGAGCATTTTGTTTTTCCTTTAAATTTTAAAATTATATAATCTAATTTTAGAGGCGGAGGAGGAAATAAGTAAATTTTCCTGCATTTTTTGAACATTGACCAGTTGTAAATGTGATATTTATTTACAAGAGGTTAATGTTGTGGTGTATTTGCCACAATATTGTCTGATTTTGCTAAATTGTGTAAATGAATATCTATAAAGCCACAGAAGAACTGTTGTGCATCTCCTAACAAAGCACAATATGTTTGTATGTTTGTACCGCGAGAGCGATTAGAGAGCATTTTTGAGTTCTGCAGTTTTGCTTTTTGTTAGAGCAGTGTTGCTGTTGTAAAGTTATGGCTACAGTTATGTTGATGGGTTTTGAAGCAGGTTTGATTTTTTTTTCTTAGTCTGTATTTACAGCAATTTCATTGTTCAAATGTGAATGAATGGCTACACATAGATGTGTGCACACACTGCCACATCTATGTAAGATCACTACAATCCTGCTTTTGTTTCCATTTAATAATTTTCTCCCCATTTCTATAGTTTTTTAACACTGTAAAAGCTCTTTATTCCAAAAAAAAAGAAACACACAAGCTTGTCAGTGTATTCAGTAGGCGTAATGTATCATAAGTTGCTTCAGGTATTGCAAGTATTACATACAACAGTTATACTGTAAAACAGTGTGTTGACTTAAAATAGGACATTTATTTTTGGTACTTAAGTACTTTTAAAAGTAAATGCTTCTGTACTTTTACTTACTGTAAGTAAAAAATCTTGCAGTGGAGTAATATTTGATCAGCAGTATCTGTACTTTCACTTAAGTAATAGAGTTGTGTACTTTGTCCACCTTTGTCTAATTTAGATCAAAAACTGCTGTGTGTAGCATGTTTGAATTGTATTTAAATTAAATGCAGTGGTTCTGCAACAGTTTCATGCATTCTGATGAATATAAAGGCACAGTCAGAGGAAAACCATGATAAGCCATGAAACCGTCAGAATCTTAAAAAAAAAAACATGATTCAGATTTTTGGTCAAACCGCCCAGCACTACTAATAATCAAAATATGTCTAAAAATGATTATCTGTAGAAAGAGTAAAGAAGCTGCTCTGTGTGGTAACATGTTTATCTAGCATTAAAAGATATCTGTTGGTTTTATCTCTGTTACATGGAAGGAAGTACAAGTATCATGATCAGAAAGTTAAGCTCACATTTTTAGAGGACAGGAACTCCATGCCCTTTGCAACTTGAAAAGAGAAACTCAGAAGATCATCATAGGTGAGACTCTGAAGTTCCTCTTCTTGATGGTTGTCTTCAAATTCAAACAATTCTTTGTAGAATTCACACAAACAATATATTTTTTAAATTATTTATTTTACTAATTATTATTAATTGTTAAAAATAACATAAAATGAGCATATGGACATTTTGCAATCAAATATTTGCTTGATGTTTTATAATTGGATGCATGTGTGCTTTAATATGTGAATCCAAATAAATATGAATAATAAAATAGATATAGATAAAGTTAACGCTGTTAAAAGCCATTATATAACTCAGATTCTCTTTCTCCACTTACCCTCAACAGTAGACACTGAGCTGATGCTGGGTCTGAGGAGCGTTTCGTTTTCCTGTTCTTTGGTTGCAGGAATCATGTGTACATACTGGTTATTATCAGGTTCAGTATACTCACTGTGGAGGTGCAACAAGGAGAGAAGCACATAGTCATTTACAGTAACTGTATGACCATTTATTCATTTATGTACACCTTTACATTTACGCTTCCCCTTCTGCACAATATATTCATTTCCCTCTCTTCCACACTGGGCTTTTTTTTTTTTTTGGCCAAAAGGCCACTGCTGTATTCACTGCTTGGCGGACATTTATGCAAACCTGGAGTTTCTCTTCTGCTGGAAGTTGTGGTAGAGGCCACTGAATCTGTCCCTGTTGAAAGCGTCTGTCAGATATTTGTGAAAACGCTCCCTGTTGCTCTTCAGGTAGTTCAAGAGATCTCCGTTACAGCAATACTGGAATATGAGGTAAATTGGACCTGCGAATTTTAAAAAAGGAATCTATTAAATTTGGCTGTAAGGACTGGTTGATTGTATATTATCCTGCTTATTTAATGGCTGCATATCAAATAAGTAAACAAATAGACATTAAATATTAATTTGAAAAATAAACATGGATACACAGGAGATTGTCACACAGGAGGTCAAACAACCAACCAATCAAAATCAAGTAAGTTCCACAAATAAAACCCCTATTCATTTTGTCCAGACAGAACTATAATGAGCTCTAATGTTGCAAATTTGATGATATATGCTTTTGTTTAAGTCATGTGTTACACTACTACTACTAATATTAAAATCATTTCTGAAGGATCATGTGACTGCAGTAATAATGCAGTAAAATCAGCTTTGAAATCACAGGAATAAATTACATTTTAATATATATTCATATTTAAAACAGTTATTTTAAATAGTAAAAATATTTCAGAATTGTACTGTTTTTGCTGCACTTTAGATCAAATAAATGCAGGTTTGGTGAGCCGAATAAATATCTTTAAAACATTAAAAATCTTACTGTTCAAAAACTTTTGACTGGTAGTGTATTAAAATAATTACATTCAACAGAGCAATTTGTTGTGGAAAAACTACATTACCCACAGTGCTATGATATTTTAATATATGATTTGTTTGGAATACATTTTTACTATAGATAAATTACTATATATAGAGTTAATACATTGTTTCTATAGAGATAATAAACAACTTTAAATAGAACAGTTTTATGTTTCTCTATTGTTTTTAATTTGATTATGTCATTCCTAATGCTTCATGGGATTGTAGTTCTCTCCCTCACTAATGCTGTTAGTTACACAGCGTTTCTTTACACCTTTATGATGTGAAACATTATTGGAAAAAAAACTACCAGAACCAACTCTGCTGAAAGCACTGCTCTAAATATAGGTGTCTACATCAGACATTATGATTCAGAAATCCATAACTACTTCAAATCTTACCTGAGCCTGTACAAGCTCCGAGCAAGTTGACAATGTTTTCATGGTGTCCAATATGAGTCAGCATTTTCAGTTCGGACATCAGAGCTTCCTTTTCCACTGCCTGGTGCTTATCTGTTTAATCCATAAGTGACCAATACAAAGCACATGTTTACCATCATATGCCAGTGATTTATTCCGTTTAATAGAGACTTAATGCTAATTATACAGTTGAGGTTAAAAGTTTACATACACCTTGGAGAATCTGTAAAATGTTAATTATTTTACCAAACGCTCACTGATGCTCCAGAAGGAAACATGATGCATTAAGAGCCAGGGGGTGAAAACTTTTGAACAGAATGAAAATTTTTTTTTTGCCTAAATATCTTTTTTTTCCCCAGTTAGCACTGCCTTTCAGAAGCTACAAAAGATACTTACATGTTTCCCAGAAGACAATAAGTTACATTTACCCTGATCTTCAAATTCAAAAAAGTTTTCACCCAGCAATGGATCGTGTTTCCTTCTGGAGCATCAGTGAGCATTTAAACCTTCTGTAATAGTTGCATATGAGTCCCTCAGTTGTCCTCAGTGTGACAAGATCTCAAAATCATACAGTCATTGTTGGAGAGGGTTCAAATACACAAAACAAAGAATTTGTGGGACCTGAATGATTTTGCTCAAGAACAGCAGGCAGTTTAACTGTTTAGGACAGACAAGGGACTCATGAACAACTAAACAAAAAAAAACAGCTGTGGATCATTCAGGTAACAACACAGTATTAGAAATCAAGGGCATGTAAACTTTTGAACTGGGTCATTTTTATAAATTCAGCCATTATTGTGGACTATATGTAAACATCTTTTATGTGAAATATCTTATTTGTATGATCCATCTTACTTTGGTAAACTAATTAACATTTTGCAGATTGTGCAAGGTGTATGTAAACTTTTTTAAAGTATTATTACTTACCCTTTAACATTTTTACTGCTACCTGAATAGACACTCCTGGCTTGCTGATGCCATATGCTGTAGCCTGCACAACCATCCCAAAAGCTCCAGATCCCAGCTCATTCCCTTCGGAAAGCACATTAACAAATTCGTAACACTTACTAAGTTATACATAACAAGTCTAAAGAAAGTTCTTGGGGATCTTTACCAAGCTCAAGATTTTCTCGTGGAAATTCCCATTTCAGGTCATACTTAAACTCCCTGAAATCAATGTATATGTAGTCATTGTCGTTGGGTCCGATCATCTGAATCATCTGGATCTGACTCTGGTATCCAGGCTTCTGTAAGGAATCAGTGAGAGTATGTGTTTAAAGAGGTAAGATCTATCATTCTAGATGTTTGTTTGTCAACATGACAAAAGCAGGTACAGGTTTACCTTAACTCTGATGAAAATGATTAAGGCAAGGATGATCATGAAGAGAATAAAGATGACCAGGAAACAAATCACATAATCAATACTGAGGAAATCTGAAAACACAAAGAGTGAAAAAACAAATTTAGCTAAAATCATGACTCAACCTAATTATTAAACATAATTATTAAAACACAAAAATTAGGGTTGATTACTAAAATAACATTGGCAGCACAATACATTATATGGGTCAAAATGATCAATTTTTCTTTTTAATGCCAAAAATCAATAGGATATTAAAAGATCATGTTCCATGAAGATATTTTGTAAATTTCCTACCATAAATATATCAAAACCTAATTTTGAACTTTACTTGGACAACTTTAAAGGCAGTTTTCTCAATATTTAGATTTTTTCTTATCCTAACAAACCATACATCAATGGAAAGCTTATTTATCAGCTTTCAGATGATGTATAAATCTCAATTTACAAAAATTAACTCTTATGACTGGTTTTGTGGTCCTGGGTCGCATATGTCAAAAGAAAAGGTTTAAATATGTTTTTATAAATAGCAGCAAAAGTGCCCAATAAAAACATCTGTTCACAGCTGTAAAGACTGCTTTAAATAAAGGCTAGGTTTTTTTTTTTGTTTTTTTTTGCTTTTTTGTAACAGGCTATATTTAATTCTGTTTCTGTCTGACTAGTGTTAAAACATTTCCCACATATTTACATATCGAGGGGTGAGAACCAGAAAGGCGTAAGTGATATTTCACCAACTTTACAAGGGGGCCAAAACATAAATTTATAGAAAAAAGTAGTTTAATATGACATTGGGTACTGATTTCAGTTGTTTATAATAAAAATGTGTACACTCATGGATGACAGTATACTTTTGCCAGTAGAAAGAGCTCATCAACAGTTTCATTTGATATATATATATATATATATCTCCATTTCACCCAAAATATCACTTACGCCCTTCTGGTTCTCACCCCGTGATATGTAAATTTAAGGGGAATAGTTCACATATTAGTCCTTGACTACAGTTCAAAAGTTTGGGGTTTATAAGATTTTTGAAGATTGTTGTTTTTGAAAGTCTCTTATGCTCACCGAGCCTGGATTTATTGTTAACTTTTATTACAAATTCAAATAAATGTTTTCTATTTTAATACATTTTAAACTGTATTTATTCCTGTGATGGCAAAGTTTAATTTTTAGCACATTACTCCAGTCTTCAGTGTCAAATGATCCTTCAGAAATCATTCCGATTTGCTAAAGTTTTTACTGCTTAAGAAACATTTCTTATTATTATCAATATATCAGAGGACTTTTTGCAGGATTCTTTAATGAACAGATAGTTCAAAAGAATTTTATTTAACATAGAAATCTATGTCTGGGTCAAAACAACCCAAACACTGGGTTTGACCGTGTTTCACTCAGCGCTGGGATGTTTTTAACCCAGCAATTTTTTAGTGTAGTAAGTGATAAGATAAGAAAAGTAAGATCATGCTAGTCTGCATATAAATTAACTTTACTCCAGTGTTTAATTTAGACTCACTCATTCGAAGCTCTTTTGGTTCACTACACTCAGTCCCTGCTATGTTAGCGATGCAGCATTTGACATGACGGTCCTCGCTGTTCAATCGTCTGGTAAAGTTAATTTTCTTCTGACAGAACTGATCTGAATCAGTGACCTTGGGCTGGGCAACAAGTATCTCTTTCCAGTCTTCAGGATTATTACAACTGCAAAAATATACAGATAAATAGTTTAATAAATCAGCATGCATTTCATGCTTTTAGCATTTCTTATTGCTGCTTCTTACTTGGCATGTGATGAGCAGATGTTCCAGGATACATTCACAGGTAGTGAGCTTTGAGTCTCACAAGAGACAATGTTTGTATCTTCGTCTAATTGTATTGTAATTTTAGGATCATCTGGAAAATGCATGGCATATAGACTTATTTCACTTACGCTTATAACATCTCTTTTTTTGTTAAGTCAAAATGTTTATGAGCACTCACCTGAAATGCAGAGTGACATATTCCTTATGGCGCTATATTGCTGATTCTTTAGTTTTATTTGATATTGGCCTGGTTCTGGGTCACACAACTCAAATGTACTAAGGAGAGAATCAACAAAATAAGCAAAGACAACACACTCTTATCATTTGAAATGGAAACTGATAGCATGAGGTAAATACCTATTAAAATTATGGTAATGAGTCTCTCTGCACTCTTTTTTGGTTTGATTTGGTGTAATCCAGTGACATTGGGCTTTTGGGTAGGAAAACACCACAGCCTGGAAGCAGAAGCTTTTCTTATTTCGTGCTAGTATGCTGTTGTTGTCATTCAACCTCAATATGTCGATTTTGTCATTTTCTGCCGACAATAGAGGGGCAAAAATGTTGCTTTTATTATTATTTGCACAATAAATGATTGTCTCAATTTTGACGCTGTACACATTAGAACTGGTAACATTCAAAGCAGTATTTTTTATTTAAAAATCTTAGATTAAAGAACATTTTTAAGAAACATTTTAATAGAAAGGGCAATTGTTTTACTTACCAAGGACTTTGACATAGGTTTTCCCAGTTTGGTTGTTATTAAACATGCAGACATACTCCCCACTATGTGTCACGTTCACTGATTCAATAGAGAAGTATTCTGTCCAGTATGTATAATGTAATGAACTGATTCCCTTGACCTGAATTATGGCAGGAGAAAAAAGTGAAAACATTAGCAAATGGTCAGAACAGTGAAACTTCGATTTAATACTTTGTTTGTGGTTAGCATCCACATCTTACTGCTGTGTTATTGAAGTGCCATCTCAGTTCACGGGTGGGCAGAGAGTCCATGGCACATCGGAGTAGCAGAGACTGACCAGATTTCAGGAAAATCGTCTGAGCCTTTGGCTCATCCATGTTCCTTTTCAGATCTGAAGGATAACCAACACAATTCGCAGAAGGTTTTCATGTTAAACCAAATCAAATATATCCCACATCCTATATCATCTAAATAATATTTGCTGTTAAACAGTGTAGAACGTTTCCTAGGACGTTTTTTGAGCAAGTTATTAAACTTGTTAAACATGTTACCATTGTAGATATTATAATATTATAATTTACTCATCCATAACTAAAGTTTCTGGGTTTGAGGTAGGAGTCATTTGTTAATACATTACCAGTCAAAAGTTTTTGAACAGTAAGATTTTTCATGTGTTTTTAAAGAAGTCTCTTCTGCTCACCAAGCCTCATTTATTTGATCCAACATACAGCAAAATGAGTAATATTGTGAAATATTTTTACTATTTAAAATAATAATATATTTGAATATATTTCAAAATGTCATTTATTCCTGTGATCAAAGCTACATTTTCAGCATCATTACTCCAGTCTTTAGTGTCACATGATCCTTCAGAAATCGATCTAATATGCTGATTTGCTGTGCAAGAAACGTTATTATTATTATTATTATTATTATTATTATTATTATTATTATTATCATCAATATTTAAAACAGTACATTTTTTTCAGGATTCTTTGATGAATAGAGAGATCTAAAGATCAGCATTGATCTGAAATAAAAAGCTTTTGTAACATTATACCATTATACACTATACCATTCAAAAGCTTGGAGTCAGTATCATTTTATTTTTTATTTTTTTGAAAGAAACTTTTATATAGCAAGGATGCTTTAAAGTGATCAAAAGTGATGATAAAGACATTTATAATGTTACAAAAGATTTCTATTTGAGATAAATGCTGTTCTTCTGAACTTGCTATTCATCAAAGAAACCTGAAAAAAATCCACTCAGCTGTTTTCAACATAATAATAATAATAAATGTTTTTTGAGCAGCAAATCAGAATATTTTTACTGTTTTTGCTGTACTATCAAATAAATGCAGGCTTGGTAAGCAGGACGGACTTTAAAAAAAAAAACATTTAAAATTTTACTGTTCAAAAACCTTTGACTGGTAGTGTATATAATGTTAACATGTACATATATTGAATATTGATATAATGTTATATATAAGGATTGCATGGCTGTACCATTGGGTTATCATATATAAAAACAGCATTATTCATCTGTTCCTTAGATAAGAAAGTAAATATTCGAAAAACGTTTAACTTCCGGTATCATAGTAAGTAAAACTGGTTGCAAAATTTAAACTGTTTGTTTTGTCTCATGACCCACAGACCACAAAGAGTTTTCACACATGTACACTACCATTAAAAAGTGGCGTCAGTAAGATATTTTTTAATACATTAAAGGAGAAGTCCACTCCCAAAACAAAGATTCACATATAATGTACTCACCCCCTTGTCATCCATGTTCATGTCTTTCTTTCGTCAGTCGTAAAGAAATTATGTTTTTTGAGGAAAGCATTTCAGCATTTTTCTCCATATAATAGACTGATATGGTGCCCTGATTTTGAACTTCCAAAATGCAGTTTAAATGCGCCTTCAAACGATCCCAAATGCAGTTGTAAACGATCCCAGCCGAGGAAGAAGGGCCTTATCTAGTGAAACGATCGGTTATTTTCATTAAAAAAATACAATTTAAATACGTCTTGCTTTCTCTCCCTGAACTCTGTGTATTCTGGCTCAAGACAGTTAGGGTATTTTCTCCCTCAACTTCAAAAATCATTTTAAAATCATCCTACATCACTGCAGAAGTTCCGACCCAGTCTTTGCAAAGTGAACATGCAAAGAAGATCAAACACCCTTAACAAAAAAGGTAAAACAGCGATATAGGATGATTTTGAAGTTGAGGGAGAACATGAGATGGGAGTTTTTCGACATTCCCTAACTGTCATGAACCGGAACAAAAACAGTTCAGGCAGAGTAAGACGAGACGAGTGTTTGACATTAAATAGTATATAAATTGTATTATTTTTATTAAAATAACCGATCGTTTCGCTAGATAAGGCCCTTCTTTCTCGGCTGGGATTGTTTACAACCGCATTTGGGATCGTTTGAAGTCGTATTTAAACTGCAATTTGAAAGTTCAAAGTTAGGGCACCATATCAGTCCGTTATATGGAGAAATAATGCTGAAATATTTTCCTCAAAAAACATAATTTTTTTACGACTGAAGAAAGAAAGACATCTTGGATGACAAGGGGGTCACATTATATATGTATATATGTATATATTCACATACATTATATGTGAATCTTTGTTTTGGAAGTGGACTTCTCTTTTAATACTTTTATTCAGCAAGGATGCTTTAAATTGTTTAAAAGTTACAGTAAAGACATTTATAATGTTACTAAAGATTTCTATTTCAAATAAACCTTTTCATTCATTAAATTTCGATTAATGTATTATGGATTCCCAAAAATATTAAGCAGCACAAATGTTGTCAACATTGATCAGAGATGTTCAAACACTTAAAAAAGTTGTACTGACCTAAAACTTTGGAATGGTAGTGATAAAACATACGTATGTAAACACATTACATACCGATATGATGAAGCTCAGTACATTCTTCTCCCAGTGAATTACTGGCACAGCACTTTATATTTATATCAGGATTAGTGTCGTGACTCTTCACAGTGCTCTCTGTCTTATACCACTCATTTTTCATTCCCTCCCATGGAGTATTCCTAAAAGGAAAACAAACAATTGAATCACAGACATACAGTTATAGCAGTGTTACATAATATATATACATATATAATAAAATCTCCCAACAAGGAACCATCCCTTCAGAAGCAGAGGTAGCAGACCATAATGTCATATTACCTGATACCATACCACCTGATGGTTGGTTTTGGGTTCCCCTCAGAAGTACAAATTAACAGAGCTATATATGAAGAATTTTCTTGTGCAATAGCTTTGAGCACTGGAACTGACAGCCTCCCTACAGAGACAACAAAGTGACATCTTAAATGAAATGAAACAACTGAACAACTCATGTGTTGTTGAGTATCAATATAAATATATTTCCTCCATTTTATGTTTGCGTTCGACTTACTTTTTGGTGACTGAACAACTGTAACACTATGATTACCACAGATTAAAGTGTATGTTCGATTTCCAAATCTCTCAGTGTGCTGTAATGCATTCATAGAAGAATTTATCCTGTAGGAAAGCATGTAAAAGATTACAATCACTTATCCATTAAGAGGAAAACATCAACTTCTAAACTAATATTGTTGAATATCAAGATGATATCATCATTAATCTA
Organism: Labeo catla; assembly: GCA_012976165.1. NCBI lineage: Eukaryota > Metazoa > Chordata > Actinopteri > Cypriniformes > Cyprinidae > Labeo > Labeo catla. The sequence goes on from VONZ01003520.1 coordinate 11,860, forward strand.
ACAGATACGAACCGTTGGTGGTGGCAGAGACATTTAAGCCCATCTAAGCGGTTTTGTTGACACGCACTGTAAATTTCCACAGTTTGTCCTTCAGTGAAATCCAGTTTAATAGGGTCAGAGCTCATCAAATGGGTCTCTTCCAATGTGCATCTTACAGTCTAAAAAAAAAACCCAAACAAGTGCACTGACGTTAATCATTAAAATAGCAAATATAGCTTGACAGTCACACTAAAACACAAAGCTCTGCGGTTATTACAGCAATTTCTGTAAAATAATCAGTTCTGCTTTTATTTTTAGCCATGTTAACTAGCTAAGTCTTGGATGCAAAGTAAGAAAGACCTAATGTCCGTTCTTACAGAATCTTGTTTAACAATCACAAAAAACACAAGCAGGGTCATTACACAAAAAGTGTGTTTAAACATGTTTAGCATATAACTATAATATAATATTAACATATAACTATATACTTTAAAAATAAATGCCCACTTTATAACTGTGTTTTAAAGATATTTTCCTAATATAACAGTAAAAAAAAACAAAACAAACATTTTTGTCCATCTTTCTTCAAGAGAACCCTTTTTACAGTGATAACACTAGCCAGAGCATCAACTCTTTAAGGACAAATCTATTTTTTTAATCACTTTACATTTTATTAAATGAACAACCTTGTTACCAATAATTTCTACAGTAAAAAACTGAATGTTTATCATGTTTAAATCTTTAAAAAATGCTTAAAATTGACCTTTTATAAATTACAAAGGCATTCATGTGCCCACATTCAAATTAAAGTAAAATTCAGTGGTGAGGCAAATTTTGTTATGGTCAATAGTTAATTTTTAGGAATCTCTAGACTCTGCCTTGCGGCATATGTGGGTGAAGCTAAAATATCTTGTTGAAACGAGCCTGAGAACTACAGACAGAAAGCTGTACTGAGCCAAAGGGACTTTACCGATCCATCAGTGTCACATTGTGGATGAGTCTCAGTTGAACCGTCCGTCCCCGAGCTGCCGCGAACGCTCCAGTGCAGCACGAGCAACACTTCGGATTAGATTAGAACAATAAAAACATGAGAGAAAAAAACATGAAGCTAAAAACAATAATACTAGAATAAATTAAATTGTACAACACACAAATTAGCACAATTAAGCACATCAAATCTATTCAAATGCGCTCTAAACAGCCTAAATGAACTAGATATTGCAGTTGTCACCAGTTCACTGGCCTACATATAAAACAAAAGTTTGGTCCGACTTACCCACCAAAAGCCGTTTTCCTGGACGCATCGCGTGAAGGCATAACAGCTTCTTCTCCGACCCTTGTCTGATCATGAAATAGGGTGGACAGCGAACAAAGGCGCAAAGACTTTCACTTCAGCGCATGACACAAAACATCACTTCTTAATATGGCACAAAGACAGTCGCTTCAGCACATGACACAAAACATCACTTCTACTGACGTTTAGGCACCTCTTCAAATGCCTCAGGTTGGGCATTAGTCTGAGAGCAATTAAAAGAAAACGCCTTTGTGTTTTTACAAGTAGATTTCCTTGAGTTATGTTACTGGGGGGGAATAGAAGACATTTCTGGCATATAGTCAATATAAGAGAATGTTTCAATAATAAGAATAATAATAATGAAAATATATAGGCTATATTTACACACACACACACACATATACATATATGTATTTATTTATACAACAGTTCCTTCTGGTTCTGGAATCTGACTGGCTGAGAAGAGTGCGATATTCTAGTGATATCAGAACTCCAAACATTTCATGGTTTGTATTGCTCCGTTTGCAGAATTTTTCAGAGCGAGTGTCCTGGCGGACGCCCAAATCCACTATAATTTATTGTTTTTGTCTCACGGAATGTAGTTTTCTGGGCAAGAATGTACTTGTTTAGACTTTAAAGATTTGAAAAATTTGCTTCAATGATTTCGGGGATGTGAGTTCCAGGGCGCTCATGAACTTCATGAAATGTATCCTCAAAGCTACACTGTAAAAAACAATTTGTTGAGTCAACTTAAAATAATTTGTAACCTGGCTGTCTTAAAATTTTAAGTTCAGTCAACTCAAAAAAAGTTTATTCAACTTGAAATGTTAAATTATACTAAGTGACAACTTAGATATTTGAGTTGAATCAACTTAAAATTTTAAGGCAGCTGGGTTACTTACCCATCTGTTAAGTTTAGCAAACACAAATTTCTAAGTTGTTACTTAGTACAACTTAACATGTCAAGTTGACTAAACTTATTTTAGTTGACTGAACTTAAAATTTTAAGGCAGCAGGGAAACAAATTATTTTAAGCTGACTCAGCAAATTGTGTTTTTTATTTTTTACAGTGTACCTGAAAAACTATGTGCAGATGTAGCTATTATTAAAAAACAAACGTTTTAAATGCAAAGGGTGGTCACGCCAAATGATTTAATTTAGGTAATAGAAATGCACTGATTAATAAAATCTATTTATGAAATTATATCTATAGATACACTACCAGTCAAAAGGTTTTGCATAGTCAGATTTTTAATGCTTTTTAAAGAAGTCTCTTTTGCTCACCAAGCCTGCATTTGATCTAAAGTACAGCAAAAACAGTAAAAGTTTGACATATTTTTGCTATTTAAAATTACTGTTTTCGATTATTTTAAAATGTAAAGCTGAAATTTTTAGCATCATTACTCCAGTCACGTGATCCTTCAGAAATTATTGTAATATTCTGATTTGCTGCTTAAAAAAAAACATTTATTACTAATATTACGTTGAAAACAGCTTAGTAGAATTTTTTTCAGGTTTCTTTGATGAATAGAAAGTGTAGAACAGCATTTATCTGCAATAGAAAGCTTTTGTATCATTACAAATACCTTTATTATCACATTTTCTCTTTTTTAAAGCATCCTTGCTAAATAAAATGATCAATTTCTATCTTTACCCCAAAAATAGTATATATATATATATATATATATATAAATGACTTCAAGCTTTTGAATGGTAATGTGTATAATATTACAAAAGCTTTTATTTTAGATAAATGCTGATCTTTGGATTCTTTGGATCTTTGTATTCATCAATGAATCATGAAAAATGTATAACTGTACTCAAATGTTTTATTGATAATAATAATAATAAGAAATGTTTCTTGAACAGCAAATCCACATATTAGAATGATTTCTGAAGGAAAATGTGAAACTAAAGACTGGAGTATGATGCTGAACATTTAACTTTGATCACAGGAATAAATTACATCTTAAAATGTATTCAAATAGAAGCAGGTATTTTAAATAGTAAAATACAATATTACTGCTTTCTGTATTTTGGATCAAAATAAATGCAGGCTTGGTGAGCGGAAGAGAATTCTTAAAAAACTTTAAGAAAGATAGATAGATAGATAGATAGACAGATTATGCAGTTACGAATATTAAGTAATATTCCCTGTTCTTAAAATACAAAAATGTAATATTTCAACACTCTTATAAATAGGAAAATTTATACATGTCAAATATTAATTTGTAATTTATTAAAAGCACACTTTGACACGTAAATGCCAAATTAATTAACATATATATTTTTAAGTTATGATATAAATAAAGTGCAAAGTAAAATTCTCTCAAGCTCATGATACTAAAATGTAACATTTTTTAAAAAGTGTAAATGTCAATATATTAGTATCAACTATTGTAATATGTCGTTTATGATTTAAATGAATCCCCTACTGACTCCTAATGTGAACTGCAGTTCTGGTCGTACCCAGCATGCACAGCAGAGCTATTAGCGCTTAGCTGAACAAGTGTAGACAGAAGACAACAACAACAGCATGATCCCAGCCAAACGCCAGGCTGATGGACTAGTAGGCCAGCTATGGACCCCGATAACAAGTATCAGTACATGGCAACAAAAGTGTGGCTCTTGCTGACTAGTCATCTGGCTCGATGAGGAGTTTGATTTTATCGATAAACGTCCAATAAGGTGCTCATTGTTTCTCAAGTGTTTTAAAATATACTGCTGCTAAATAGCTCGAGTCTATGCGCGAGTGTCTTCCGGCGGGAGCAGCAGCAGAAGCGGTGCCATGAACAGTGGACTCCCAGCTTCAGCTGCTCCGCTCGGGGGTGTCGGAATACCCGGTGTAAAGGTGAAATTCTGCCGTTATTATGCGAAAGACAAGACTTGTTTTTACGGAGATGAATGCCAGTTTCTGCACGAGGACCCGTCCATGGCGAGCCTTTCTCTGCACGGTGGTAGTACAGGTGCTGGTGGCGGAGGAGGAAGCCCCGTCTCTTTATCTCTCGCCGGAGGAGCAGTGACGGCGGCGGGATATGTGCTCGGAAGTAGCGCGGCCAGCGGCGCTCCGGCAAACGTTCCCAAAAAGAACGATTCTCTCGGTCCTGCGGGAACAGCTCTGGAGGGACAGCTGTTGTCCAGTAAGTTTGCACTGAGGCCTAACGTATCCTGTTCTCTTCTGTTGTTTTTGTTCGGGTATGGGGCTCCGCGGCGGCTTTTGTTTAAATCGAGGCCGTGGATTCAGCGGCCTACCTCTCGCTACCAAAACAACACGGGAAATCAACACGTTACTCCACAGTGCGCAAGTACTTTTAAACAAAAGCTGAAAATACTAGAACAACCGAAGCAAAAGCGTTTAATTAATGCTCGGGAGTGCTTTGTGCTGGTTTCAAAACGTTCTTCAAAATGCATAAGTTGTTTAGAATTTGATAACTGATAGGTATGGCAAGCCATTTTAACATTGATTCTCTAAAACTAAACTACCCAGTAGTTTTTACTGGAGTACTCGAGTAATCAAGAATTTACTTATCTTTTACATTTTTACCTGTAAATGCTTATTATGAGAAGTTACTTATTTTAATAATTAATCTACTTATCTGAATAGTTATTTTTAAAATTAGTTGACTGTTGTAGGCCTGCCTTTCAGATACTATTATGTTCCAGTTGTTGCTTTTTTTTTTTTTTTTTAAATCTTAATCATACTAGTAATAGTTGATAGTACCTGTTCTGGCTAGTACATATGATGGGTAGAAAAAGGAGATTTGGTGAAACAGGTGCAATAATGTGAACATAGACCACAAAACCAGTCAAAAGGGTCAGTTTTTTAAAAACTGAGATTTATGCATCATCTGGTGTATGGTTTGTTAGAATAGGACAATATTTGACAGCAACTGTTTGAAAAATTGGGTTCCAAAAATCGAAATATTGAGAAAATCACCTTTAAAGTTGTCCAAATGAAGTTTATTGCAATGTTTTGTGAATTTTTGATATATTTATGGTAGAAAATTTACAAAATATATTCATGGAAAATGATCTTTACTTAATATCCTAATGATTTTTGGCATAAAAGAAAGATAGATAATTTTGACCCATACAGTGTATTTTTGACTATTGCTACAAATATGCCCGTGGTACTTATGACTGGTTTTGTGTTCCGGGGTCACAAATATTAGTAGTGGTATAGATACAACTGGTAATGGTATTTAATTAATAGTTAGTTAGTGAGATCTTTCAAAAAAAAAAAAAAGCTTATCGATGTTGGAATACGTACAAGTTCAAAGTGTGTAGTTACACACATCTCGGTGGCAAAAATGAAGATGGTCCTTACTGCAAAACACAAGATCTAGGGAGCGAGGTTTGATCCAGATCCAACTCCTCACACCTTGCATATCTCTAAACCTACCTGTCTCCATCACTGATCCCTAAACCCAGCCATCCACACCTTCTAGATGTGGATCCAACCTCGACCCCCTGGATCTTGTGTTCTGCAGTGAGGGGCTGCTGCAAAAATGTGACACAGATACTACTTTTAAAGAATAAATGTTAAATAGCTTGCCATAGAAAGAGACCTGCCATTGTTCAAAGGCAAGATTGAAGCAACTTTATAAACTAACATAATAGCAAACATCTTGTTTGCCGGTGTTTTGATGACACTTTAGAAGAGTCTGAGTGCATTTTCACAGTAAAGTGGGAAATTATGTCCAGCGGGTCTCTTAAAACTTTGTTTTTGTGTTCAGGAGAAATTCTATGGAACTTGCTTTTAGGAGAGCACATTAATCTTTTAAAACAGTATATACCGAAGCAACCATTCACTGCAATATTTGAATTATTTATTTAAATCGAAAAAGGCTTACATAGGACTTTGTGCAAGATATTGTGTAAACACAAAGGGTTCACATGTGTGTTTGCTTTATTGCAGTCCCTGGGATGGAGGGAGGTGCTCTGAATGATGCCAGTCTGACCAACTCATACTTCAGCAGCACCTTTATTGGGGTCAATGGGTTTGGAGGCCCAGCAGAGTCCAAATATTCAATGATGCAGGTAACATAACCGCTAGTGACTGTGTGTGGTGATAAACAGGAAACCAATAGATAATAGTAGTAACTGGGTCTGTCAAATGGAGCACACAGTGGTGATTTAAAATGGGACACTTCACATGTTAATGGTTGCTTGTGATTTTAGAGGATGACCAGCAGTAGCAGTTCTCCGAGTCTGCTGAACGATGGTGCCAAGAGCTTCAGCCACAGCACACATGGTGAGTTAAAAATTGTTTGAAATGTTTGTTGTGGCAATAAAGCTGTCATGGCAAGATTTGAAAACCTCTTGTATGTGTCTGCTCCACTTTTTAGATCCAGTAAATTCCCCAACATCATCTCTCTTCAGTGATTTTGGTGCTTTGAGCTTATCACAAAGGAGAAAGGTGAGAGTTTAACATGTCAATTTGTATTGTTCTATGACTGGGTGTTTTATTGAGGGAAGGATCAGTTATATTTCTGACATCTTTCTAGAAGCCATAATGGAATAAAAACATTTCCAACTTGCATTTTGATCAGACTAGTCATTCAGCAATTCACCAGGCGATTAGTGAGTTATTTAACTTTTAGAGAGTTTGCACAGGAAATCCCTCAAAGAAAAGTTGTGTATTTATATGTACACTACCAGTCAAACGTTTTTGAACAGTAAGATTTTTTTATGTTTTTTTTTTTTAAGATGTCTCTTCTGCTCACCAAGCCTGCATTTATTTGATCCAAAATACAGCAAAAGCAGTAATATTGTGAAATATTTTTACTATTTAAAATACCTACTTTCTATTATAATATATTTTAAAATGTAATTTATTCCTGTGATCAAAGCTAAATTTTCAGCATCATTACTCCAGTCTTCAGTGTCACATGATCCTTTAGACATCATTATAATATGCTGATTTTCTGTTCAAGATTTATTATTATAAATATTTAAAACAGTTACTTTTTTCAGGATTCTTTGATTAGAAAGATCCAAAGATCAGCATTTATCTTAAAGCTTTTGTAACATTCTACTTTATACCATTAAAAAGCTTGGAGTCAGTATAATATTTTCAGTATAATATATTTGGGAAAGACATTATAGAAATTTATACTTTTATTTGGCTTGGATGTTTTTACTTGATCAAAAGTGATGATAAAGACATTTATTATGTTTCAGATAAATGCTGTTCTTCTGAACGTTCTATTCATCAAAGAAACTTGAAAAAATTGTACTTGGCTGTTTGCAATATAATAATAATAATAATAATAATAATTCATGTTTTTTGAGCAGCAAATCAGAATATTAGAATGATTTCTGAAGGATCATGTGACTGGAGTAATAATGCTAAACTTCAGCTTTAAAATCACAGGAATAAATTGCATTTTAAAATACATTCAAATAGAAAACAGTTATTTGAAATAGTAAAAAATACCATTTTTGCTGTACTTGGGATCAAATAAATGCAGGCTTGGTGAGCAGAGGAGACGGTAGAGAAGTCTTTAAAAACATCAAAAATCTTAGTGTTCAAAAACTTTTAACTAATATAATATAATATAATACTAATGCAAGACACCCCATCCTAAAATTTAAAATGAGGTCTTTATGTATAGAAGACCCAATTTATTATTATGAAAAAAAAAAAATTATATTACAAATGTGTAGGATATAAAATATGTATTATTTATTATTATGGTTCTATATTTTGTGACATTAATATTTTTACATTTGATTTATTTTAATTTTATTTAATATAATTTTAATTTAATTTTATATAATTATTTATTTATTTTATTTTAGCTATTGTAGTCTTATTTTATTGTTAAAAAAAAAAAAAAGTAAGAAACGAGTGTGATTGGAATCAGGTGACTCAGAAACCATCCTGATTGTACAGGTGTTCCTTGTGACATAATAGCTGCCTAGTCAATTTTGAATAAATGTTGCTTTGCACATCCCTAACTTTACTTTACTTAAAGGCGTTGGAGTGAAAACATTACAGTTCTATTGTATCTGCGCGTCTTTTTCAGGCTCCTAACCCCGCAGCCAGTGAGTTTGTCCCCAAAGGGGCCCCAC
>VONZ01003521.1:0-20205 GCA_012976165.1 Labeo catla
TGAATTAGGGGTATCGATGGGGTAATGGGATAGAAGATATCTATTACATCTATGGAATATCCCTATAATGATAGGAATGCCAGTGTGTATGTGAGTGTGTGTGTATTTTGTACTAGAATCAAACACGCTTTATTGAAGCCATTTCTGCTCCATAAACTTCCGGCTATGCTACGGTTCGGACGCTCTTGCTTACTGCTCAAACTGGCACAAACACTAAATTAAAAACTTTTCTTGAATAATACTACGAAAAAGGAGACTCTTTGCCCCCACTGCCAGCATTCTACATGCCGGACACGGGAAAACACAGCTGCTACTTTCAGCTGACGAGAAAGAAAATGCCTCTTCTAGAATCTACTTGCTGCATGAACAATGAAAGGATTGTGGTTCTTGAAACAAAGTTACTTGCTGGACTTCCAAAACAGGTGGAACACGCAGCAGACCATCGTCACAGACCCCCTCAGCATACAGTCGGTGAGTCCCGTGAACCCAGTGAATCTCAACAGTTTATAAATGTAGAGGAACAAGCCAAAACTGATCAACGGCACAAACAGGGTGCGAGACCCAAAGGCACTCGAGACACAAGTGTCTCGTATTGCTGCGGTAGCATCCTTTACCCCAGATACGGCTATGAAAAGGCTTGCAAAAACTATGTATTTTACCACCTCCTGTATAGCTTGAGAACAGATTTGAAGCACTAATGAATGTGGGTGAAGAATCCCCAAATGTGATTGAACATGGATCATATCAGCCAGCAGCTAGCATCGCTACAAACAGGCACTCAAAGTCGAGCAGACAGCGGCATTCAGCTCGGAGCGCAGCCGAGCCCAGGAGTCACCCACTATCAGAGTCCATTATCAGAAATATCAGTAGCAGGACTACAACTACATGCTGCTTTCCTCAAGCAACCGTCTCTGACATGAACAAGGAACTTCGGAACATCCTAATGAAGCACAAGACTGCAAATCGAATCATCATCCATATGGGGAAGAATGATATTTGGAAAGAGCAGTCAGAACTCCTAAAGAAGGACTTCAGTGAACTCATCGAAACACTTTGAAGACTTGAAGTACAGCCGTTCATCAGTGGACCACTCCCAGCAAGGGGAACTAACATGTTTTTTTCACGGTTGCTTGGGTTGAATACATGGCTACAAAGAACCTGCAGTCTAAAAAGAGTCAACTTCATTGACAACTTCAATCTTTTCTGGGGCCATAGACAACTGTTTAAACTGGATGGCCTCCACCCAAACAAACTTGGTGCAAGAGTGTTAAAGGACAACATCTATTTTTTACTCCGTCATCCTTCAGTGGAGTGTGCCAGTCCACCCAAATGCATTTCACATCAGCTTCAGAGTCATGCACTGCTCATGGACATTATCCCGGCTGAGCCCTGCCCACAGAGCTCATCACAGACAGACTGTGACATACTACAACAGCTCCAAAAGTCATTTCCGAAGGACGAGTTTCTGGTAAACAGCCAGGGAACCCAGGACAACATATTTCACCCACCGGAAAAAACTGAGCCAGAGCCTCACTCACCAGACACATTATCCCTCTCTCCAGCATCTCCACTTCTAAGCTTCTCGCAGAAAATGGAGGAACTTGTATATGCTGGAATCAAACACTCTCACTCTTTTGCTGCAAGCCCCCAGATATCAACTAAAAAACGGCAGGCACCACAACCACCAAAGCCTGTAGGCCCAGCTCGCCCTCCTCCTCCTCCTTCGAGAGCTCTCCGGCCACTGCCACAACGCCAGTGCCCAAACCCTCCTCCATCTGCTGTAGGTGAACCAAAATCAACTGATAACAGCTCTCAGTGAAATGTGTCGGGTATGATAGCAGCAACATTCAGAAATGTTTACAAAACAAGCGGGGACCCAGTGTGCCTGTAGCTTTCTCTATCTCTTTTTTATCACGTGAGAGAAAGTGTAAGGCATTATTAAGCCGTACGGCTGACCCATCAGTTGAACAACTACTTAAACTCAAATGAATATCTGGACAATTTTCAATGTGGTTTCCGACCGCATCACAGCACAGAGACAGCACTCGTTAAGATTATAAATGATATTCGGCTAAATTCTGATTCTTGCAAAATATCAGTGCTGGTACTACTAGATCTTAGTGCTGCGTTTGACACTGTCGATCATAACATTCTTCTAGAGAGACTGGAAAACTGGGTCGGGCTTTCTGGGATGGCTCTCAGTTGGTTCAGGTCATACTTAGAAGGGAGAGGTTATTATGTGAGTATAGGAGAGCATCAGTCTGACGTGGACGTCCATGACATTCGGAGTCCCTCAAAGCTCAATTCTTGCACTGCTCTTGTTTAGCCTATATATGCTCCCGTTAAGTCAAATAATGAGAAAGAACCAAATTGCACAGCTATGCTGATGATACCCAGATTTACCTAGCCTTATCGCCAAATGACTACAGCCCCATTGATTCCCTCTGCCAATGGATTGATGAAATTAACAGTTAGATGTGCCAGAACTTCCTTCAGCTAAACAAGGAGAAAACTGAAGTCATTGCATTTGGAAACAAAGATGAAGTTCTCAAGGTGAATGCATACCTTGACTCTAGGGGTCAAACAACTAAAAATCAAGTCAGGAATCTTGGTGCGATTTTGAAGTCAGACCTTAGTTTCAGTAGTCATGTCAAAGCAGTAACTAAATCAGCATACTATCATCTCAAAAACATTGCAAGAATTGGATGTTTTGTTTCCAGTCAAGACTTGGAGAAACTTGTTCATGCCTTTATCACAAGCAGGGTGGATTATTGTAATGGTCTCCTCACTGGCCTTCCCAAGAAAACCATTAGACAGCTGCAGCTCGTCCAGAACGCTGCTGCCAGGATTCTGACTAGAACCAGAAAATCTGAGCATATCACACCAGTCCTCGGGTTCTTACACTGGCTTCCAGTTATATTTAGAATTGATTTTAAAGTACTTTTACTTATTAGGATTGAGTCAGTTAGGAATACCAAGGGTTGACACCAAACAAGGGGAATCTGCTTTTAGCTATTATGCTGCCCGCAGTTGGAATCAGCTTCCAGAAGAGATCAAATGTGCTAAAACATTAGTTACATTTAAATCTAGACTGAAAACTCATCTGTTTAGCTGTGCATTTACTGAATGAGCACTGTGCTATGTCAAACTGATTGCACTATGTATAATCCTTTTCTATTTTTTCTTAAATTTATTTTAAATCATTTTTTAAATTATTTTACAAGTTTTTAAATAAATAAATTAAATTAACTATCGTTGTGATTGTTTTTATGATTATTCTACTTCCTTTTTTGTGATTATTGTTTTTATTATGTTTTTATGATTATTCTACTTCCTTTTATGTAAAGCACTTTTGTGTATGAAATGTGCTATATAAATAAACATGCCTTGCCTTAATAACCAATCACATTACAGCACTGATGTCACTGAATTTCAGTCAGAATTGTGCGACACTCAATCAGCGTTTATGGATACCATAGGAATGAATGAGAAGTGCTGTAAACTGAATCCCACCTGTCACAAAAAGTCAGGGACTTTTCTTATAAAACTGCATTTTTTTTGTGGTAAACTCTAAAAATAGTTCAATCCTAAAGTATTGTTTAGTCTAAAACATGTTGAAGACTCTTTATTCCACACTTTAACAGTTTTACTTACTGGATGAGCTCGTTTAAGAAGCTTCTGTAGACATCGTTAGATACTATAAAGTGTTTTAGTTTAAACTGTTGAGGTGATTTTAATCATTTTGATTCTTGTATGTGAATGTTACTGACCTCAATCTCTCCAGTTTACAGTGTGAATCCTTCAGTACATCACATAAGTGATTCACTCCTGTGTTTATTTTATTACTGCTCAGGTTCAGTTCTCTCAGGTGTGATGGGTTTGATTTCAGAGCTGAAGTCAGGATGAGACACTGTTCCTCTGTAATACTGCATCTACACAGACTGAAGACAGAAAGAGAAAAGACAATGAATCAAATCTATGATGCATCATGAACAAATGTCATACATTCACTAATAAACCAGCAAAATCATGGAAACTTCTAATATATGAATGAACAAACCAAGAGAGGAGTATTTGAGGAGACTAGTTACAATCCAAGTCTGAACCCTCAGTCAACAAATGAATCAATTTTGCCTATGTAAATTAATATGTAGACTCAATATAGAAACAATAGTAAAGTTAAATTAATGAAATGGTCTATTTTCACATTTCTAATGGAAGAAACTCATCAAATCAGTCAAATAAAATAATTGTTGATTTTCTAGCCATTTTAAGTGTAGTTTATAATTTCTAACTATACAAATACATAAAATATGCATTCCCCTTAATAAAAAAAAAAAAAAGTAAAATACTATTAGTCCAATATAAATCTAACTGTTAGAATCATCTACTGTCACTTCTGTTTTATTTCACAGCAAAGATGTCAAATTTCAGCAAGTTTCATGCTGTTTTTATAAATGCACATAAAAACTTTGTATTCCTGAATCTTTCTTCAGATGGAGAAATGCCAGAAAGTGCAGCACTGCAAATGATGTGACAAGAGTCCAGCGGACTTAAACTAAACAGTGAACTTTAGTCTCACTGTCACTGCTGTACAGTATAATGATACTAACTGTAGTTTCTCCAGCTTGAATTGTGTGTTCATCAGTAGATCACTGACGTTTTTCACTCCAGAGTCTCCTAGTTTATTCCTGCTTAGGTTCAGTTCTCTCAGGTGTGATGGGTTTGATTTCAGAGCTGAAGTCAGGATGAGACACTGTTTCTCTGTAATTCTGCATCTACGCAGACTGAAGACAGAAAGAGAAAAGACAATGAATCAGATCTATGATACATCATGAACAAATGCCATACATTCACTAATAAACCATCAAAATCATGGAAACTTCTAATATATGAATGAACAAACCAAGAGAGGAGTATTTGAGGAGACTAGTTACAATCCAAGTCTGGACCCTCAGTCAACAAATAAGTCAATTTTACCAATGGAAATTAATATGTAGAATCAATATAGAAACAATAGTAAAGTTAACATTAAATGGTCTATTTTCACATTTCTATTAGAAGAAAATAATCAAATCAATCAAATTAAATAATTTTTAATTTTGTAAGCCATTTTACAGTGTAGTTTCAATTTCTAACTATACAAACATACTAAATCTACATTTCCCTTAATAACAAAAATGAGTGAAATATACTATTAGTCCAGTATAAATCTAACTGTCAGAAACATCTACTGTCATTTGTTAGACTCTTTTTTCGTTGTCACTTCTGTTTTGTTCCACAGCAAAAATGTCATATTTCAAAAAGTTTCATGCTGTTTTTTACAGATACACATAAAAACATTGTATTCCTGAATCTTTCTTCAGATGGAGAAATGCCACAAAGTGCAGCACTGGAAATGATGTGACAAGAGTCCAGCGGTCTTAAACTAAACAGTGAACTTTAATCTCACTGTCACTGCTGTACAGTATAATGATACTAACTCTAGTTTCTCCAGCTTGAATTGTGTGTTCATCAGTAGATCACTGAGGTTTTTCACTCCAGAGTCTCCTAGTTTATTCCCTCTCAGGTTCAGTTCTCTCAGGTGTGATGGGTTTGATTTTAGAGCTGAAGTCACAGCAGAACAACCTTCATCTGTCATTTCACAGTAGCTTAACCTGCAATGGCAAAAACAGCATAAAATAAGAAAAGAAAATATTATTATTATTATCATGTTTCCTTATTCTTGTATGTGAATGTTACTGAGCTCAATCTCTCCAGTTTACAGTGTGAATCCTTCTGTGTTTTTATTTGATTCAAACTAAGGTTTAGGATCTATGATGATCATAATATTGAAGAGGCATTTAGTTTCTAATAGTTTGTTTTGAGTCATGTTAGTTTTGTATGAGGGCAGGCACTGCTTCTACTTACTTCTTTTACTTTATTTTATTTATTCAATGCCTCCATTCTTTACTCTCTAATGAAAGGCTGATTTCTGCATTTACACACTTACTATAAAAAAACAGTGCACTGCTTTCAACAATATAACTTCAGACCTGTTGTCTTAAAATAAATAAACTTTAACTGTACTAACTCTAGTTTCTCCAGCTTGAATTGTGTGTTCATCAGTAGATCACTGAGGTTTTTCACTCCAGAGTCTCCTAGTTTATTCTCACTCAGGTCCAGTTCTCTCAGGTGTGATGGGTTTGATTTCAGAGCTGAAGTCAGGATGAGACACTGTTTCTCTGTAATACTGCAATCACACAGACTGAAGACAGAAAGAGAAAAGACAATGAATCAGATTTATGATGATCAACTTACTAATGTGTTTTTCATCTTCCAGCAGACGTTTGCTGACAAATAAACAGTGATATCTGTGTGCAGGTAACATGGAGAAAGACTACACATAGTTCATTTAAATATACTACAAACTACACAAATGTTACAAATGTATGTAAAGGTTGAAAATCAGCAAAATTACCCATTAAGACAGGGGTCACCACACTCAGTCCTGGAGGGCCGGTGTCCTACAGAGTTTTGCTCCAACCGTAATCAAACACACCAAGATCTTAATACTGTAGGTTTACTTGAATCTTCCAGGCAGGTGTGTTGAGGCAAGTTGAGCTAAACTCTGCAGGACACCGGCCCTCCAGGATCAAGTTTGGTGACCCCTGCATTAAGATGTGAGCTATTTATCCAAGTTACAAGGTTTCACTTGATAACATTAATTACATTAGTTAACATGAACTGATGATGAACAACTAGTACAGCATTTAATAACCTTAATGTAAGTTTCAATGTTTACTAATACAGTTTTAAATTCAAAAGTTTTCTGTTAATTAGTTAATACACTGTGAACTGACATGAACATATATTAACTATGACATTAGATATATTTAATAGCTAATGTGAACAAATGAAATTGTTACTGTCTACTATTGTCACTTTAGTCTCACAGATCAATGTTCAAACATACTGTAGACTAATCAATTACAAGTCAACAACAAAGACAGTCTGTCTTTGTTGTTGTAATATTATTATTATTATTTAGGGGAAAAAATGTATTTCCTTAAACTGACGACATTCAAACAATTTTGAAAAGGCAGTTCATTTGCTTTAGTGCTGCACTGATCAGGACATTTGAGGCAGATACTGATCACTGTTTCTTAAAATGTTCTTGTTCCATTTTTACAATTTACAGTATATGCTGCACCAAAATTAGACATTTTACATTTCGTGAAACACAAGCTTTAAATTAAAAGCAGCTGTGAATAGTTGTGAAAAAAGCTTAAAAAAGTTATTCTTGAAAAAACTGTGCTCAATATTAATAATTTTATAAATCCAAACATTTTGTAAAAAATTATTTGGCAGGAAACAAATAAAACTGTAGCACTAAATCTGGTAAAATGTTACACATTGCTATTTGCATTATGGTTATAAAATGCATCTACGAAAAACAATATATTTCTACATAAATATATACTATAAAACACTTTTTAATAAGGCATCAACATATGATAGATAAAACAAACAGTGCAGTACGAAATGTTTACAATATTTGCACAAGGTGTGTAAAATGAGTCACAGCACACAAGGCTTTGCTTTAAAACATTCAAATCACAAAGGGAAGAGATAGTGATGTGTGGTGTATTATATCTGTGTCAAAGTTTATTGAGCCTTTTCTCTTAACACTTTTACATTTCAGTTAATGTGCATGTTAAAAACAATTTATAGTCTTTGCTACGCCATGCTTTGTTCTAACTGACACAAAACAAAACAACAAAACAAACAAACAAACAAACAAACTGCAAGGTATATGCAAAATACGCATTATAGACATTTACCTACAAATCAAATATAATGAATGATCTTGGAGAGAGTTTTACTGAGCTGACTGTTGTAAATGAACATGATCAGAGTCTATATTTATTATAGCAAAGGACGTCCAGCACGTGTGGGCCACCGAGGGTGAGAAATCACAATGTATATAGTGTTCTTCTAGTCACAAGCTAATGTAGTCATGACTGACATTTACATACATTGTGTACATAAGCTGCATTCACACCATGACGTAATTCTGAGCTGACAACACGTGACATTCTACTCAAGCTGAATTACGTGTTTCAACGCCAAAGCCCTCACGTGCACCTGAACTTGTAATTACAACTTGTAAACTCAGAATGTTCTGAGAGTTATGACTTGGACCAGTGACAGCTGTACCAACTGACCGCTGCCGGGTTAATTTTGGCGCCTCTGAGTCCGACATCATAGAAAGCTATGAGTAAAATGTCACGTTTTCTCAGATGAACGTTTGACATTAAAAAGTATATAAATTGTATTATTTTCGCTAAATAAGACCCTTCATTCTTGGCTGGGATAATTTTACAACCACATTTGTGATCGTTTGAAGCCGCATTTAAAGTGCATATTGGAAGTTCAAAATGGGGGGACCATATCAGTCCATTATATGGATGACAGTTTATACATCTTGGATGACAAGGGGGTGAGTACATTATGTGAATCTTCGTTTTGAAAGTGGACTTCTCATTTAATATGATTTATGATTTATGGTTTATGACTTATGGTTTATAGATAAAACATAGAAGTTAAACTAACTTAGTTTGATTTAGACTGATTGAGACTTTAAATTAAATTTATGTTATTCAGTTTATTTGTGAAATGATTGGATTGAACATGCTTATTGAAATTTCATTTTAATTTTTTTGGTTTCAAGTTATGATTCTTCTGTTACTCATTTGCATTTCTGAAAACTTCTGAAAACTGAATACATTTGTAACTTCAACCCACCCCGTCTGACGTGGATTCGATTTTGAATCACTGACAGATGCAGCAGAGAAAAGTGTTTACATGAACTTTATTGTAAGGACTTAAATATTCATCTGTACCTCACATTAAGCTATCGAATACCTTCAGAAGACTTGGAATATTGTGCACAAAACATTGTGCTTTTAGTGCTTGTATGTCTTTTGTGTGGCTTAACAGTAACACAGAACAGTAACACAATATCAGATTTAGATCAGATTTATTGTCTGACCAATATACCTGCAACGAATAGTAGTTTCAGAACTGATACCCGATATGAGTCCACAATTTAAAAACTCTTCATTATTCTAAAAACGAGATCTAGTAATTGCAAAACTTTTCTTTGAACATTTGAATACACAAATAAATAGATACATATTTAACAATAAAAAATATTGACAACAATAAACAAAGTCTAATAGTCACAGTTATTTGAAAGAAACTAGAGTGACACTCAGTCCTAAAGAAAACTCAGGAGAACAGAAACGTCCCACAGAACAGAAGAGCAAAACCTCACTAGATCATGATTTTCAGTTTACAAATACAGAGTGTGCAATTAAAAGCCTCAAGATCTTTCAGAAGGACTGAGAGAAAACTGGCTTGTGAAACTGAATGTTTTTGATCATCTGGAGACTCACAGACCTGCTGTAGAGATACAGTGATAGAGTGAATCTGAGCTTGATGGCAATTAAACTACAGTGTGTTCAGAAACTTTTAAATAATTTGACTAAAAGGCCATCTAGACTGTAAACAATTCCTGTAAATTTACAAGGAAATTTAACAGTAAAATGCTGTTTTCATATAATAACAGTAAGTTATTTTGCGATGCATTGTGGGATATGTTGACCAGCAACAGTATGACACTGTTGTTTAACAGCATAATACCATATTTTCCCTTGTACATATGCAGAGACAGTACAACATTTTGGTTTATATGCACGAGGTGATTTGGGACCTCTGGCTTTTATTGTTTTATTTCTAAAGTACTTATTACTTTTAAAAAATAATGTTTAAACATCCAATTAAGCTTTTTGGATTTAAATTAGACTCATGACCGTGTTTTAATCAGCAAGTTACCACAGGAGTGTCAGCCCTTTGAACAGACGTTTCCCTCTAATCCACACGTCTTAAACTTTATCTGAGTAAAAAATGACTGTGGAATGATGTTTTGTTTGTTTGTGGTTACAATGTTACAGTGTGGTTCAAAGCGGCTATTATCTGCTGCTGTTATTTGCAACCACACTTTTGGTTTTATCTTACCGAGTACACTTCTAAATATTAACATTACAAAGAGCCAGCAAAGCATAATTTGATGAAAGGAGAGCATGTTTTAATCATGGAACAGTAACCGAGTAAGATATGATAGCATTGTTAGCTCGTTAGCATATACTTCGACTGCATTTGATTTGTTATTTATTACCATCACACAATTTATGTAACTGAAATATGTCCCAAACTTCATCTAAGCAAAAGATACACGTGTATGAACAAAATTCATAATTCTTGCATGATTACTGTGAACATACTCAAAGCGCTGCTAGCGACTGCAAAAATAGCAACAGATGGACAAAGAATCTGTCGGTTTTTATTTAATTTTTAAATTTATTTAAATTTTTGTGGGGGATGTCTGTAATTAGTGAACTAGAGAAGCCGTCTATTCTTTATACTTGCAGTTCAAAGGCTGACTTTGTAGAGAAGCAGATGACTCATTCTTTAAAAAAATGTAAGTTTGCCTGTTGTTTGTTCAATAAATCATTCACCTAAAAATGGTTATCTCATTATTTACTCAACCTTATGCTGTCTCCAACTCATATGACTTTCTTTCGGAGGACAAATGAAGATGTTGTCGTGGAGAACTGATGTCTGTTTTAAGCATATGGAAGACCAGTGGGAACCAAACCTTCGAGCTCCAAAAGGAGCATAAAGGTATGATTAATTACCAGTAATTTTGTCTGATATCAAAACATCAGACCAAAGAACCACAAATTAGAAACTGGATTTGCAAAATGCAAAATTGTTTTCACCCAAACAAACTGAATCACTTCAGAAAACTGGCAAAACCATGCAATTAATTTCCTTTATCCTCCATTTACTGTATATCTGTTGGTATTAAAGTTTGGTCCCCATTTTCTTTTGCATTGTAGGGACAAACAGACATCTCATCTACATTAAATATCACCTATCACATCATCAGAGTTTAAATCAGCATACGGGTAAGTAAAGAAGGAAATTATCAGTTTTGAATTCTTCTCTGAGTATAATTGTTTTATTGCCTCTGTAGAATATTGCAACAAGTAGCACATTAGTTTTTTTTTGTTTTGTTTTTTTTTTGTTACTAATACTTTTTTTGTTACTAATAGATGTCTGCCACTCCTTCTAACCTTGAGAAACCTGCCTGTGACTCCTAGCTTGGTAAGTATATGTCTGCATTTTGTTTCACTAAAACAAAGCTCACGCTTCAAACTGACACTAGTTTCTATTATCAGGAAAAGATCCACCTTAATCTGCCTCATACTAGAATCCATTTATTATAAATGCTGCATGTATGACTTGTGTAGTGTATTCCAAGACTTCAGTTAAAGGAGAAGTCCACTTCCAGAGCAACAAATTACAAATATTTTACTCACCCCCTTGTTATCCAAGATGTTTATGTCTTTCTGTCTTCAGTCGTAAAGAAATTACGGTTTTTGAGGAAAGCATTTCAGTTTTTTTTTTTCCCCATGTAATAGACTTCATTGGTGCCCCGAATTTGAACTTCCAAAATGTAAATGCAGTTTCAAAGGGCTCTAAATGATCCCAGCCGAGGAAGAAGGGTCTTATCTAGCGAAACGATCAGTCATTTTTTTTTTTTCAAAAATAAAAATGTGTATGCTTTTTAAGCATAAAAGCTCGTATAGCACAGGCTCTGGGATGCGCATCCATGATGCTACGAATTAGTGATGGTGATTTGTTCATTTTGAATGAATCTTTAATGTGACTTGGGAAGAACGAGTCGTCTCAGGGAGTGATTCATTCACATGCGCAACATCCTATTAGGTTCCGTACTGGAATTAGTTCACCTGTTTTGAGTCTTCGGGTTTTTCAAATCGTTCGTTCATCTTATGGGGCTGTCACGTGATGCACGACAAACTCAAACCCGAAGACTCGAGAGATGAACTAATCAATTCTTTTTCCTGCTCACACTGCATTGGTTAATCTTATGGGGCTGTCACGTGACTTAAAATGACTTGAAAAAAGATTTGTTCATTTTGCTGAACGAGACTCAAAGGTCAGAGTCGGTAAAATGATCTGAAATTCCCATCACTACTACGAATCACATCTAAGTTCATCGTCTGTGTACTCCGGCTCAAAAAGGTAGAGTATAGCGAAAAACTCTTATTTATTAAAAAATCGTATTTTCTCCTACAACTTTAGAATCGCCCAACATGATTGTACCTTTTTGTTTGTAAACAGTGTTTGACTTGCTTGCACTTTCTTAGTCTTTGCACGTTCACTGGGTCTGTAGTTCTGCCTACATTCCACATGACCTTTCAACGTGATTCAGTACGTAGCATCGTGGACAGGCATCCCAGTAAATTATTTGTGAATTGTTGTTCTGGAAGTGGACTTCTCCTTTTGATTATTGACTAGTTTTTAGTTAGAAAGTTTAATTTGACCAAATCAAATTATACACAAGAATATGTTCTGAAGCTCTTCTCATCTTATTTTTCAGATACTTTATTGGAATAAATCCAGAAAAGAGGATCAAAGCTGCATGGAGAAAAGAGGTGTCTAAAATAACTGGAAAAACTGCAGAAGACAACTCAAGTTGATGTAGAAGAACATCAGTCAGTCCAGAAGTATCTCATCCTTAACTTAACCCTTATTAAATTAAATTTAACAGATATATGCTGCTAAATTACAGTTGTATATTGTAGATGACAAAACGGCATTTTGCTGTTAATTTCAGAAACAGTAGCACACTGTACTTTTACAGTATAATACTGGTAACCACAGCTGCCAGTAGATTGCCGTTTTTTTGCAGGGAAATTTTTTTTAGAGTGTAGACTGTTTTCCTAGAAGTGTCCATAAAAAAATGCGCATGTTAATGATCAAGGTATACCATACTCCAGAATAACAGCACAACTAAACGTTGTGCTACTTTATCTATCTTTTTTTGCATGTCCTTATTTGTATATTTGTATAGTTGTATTTTGTATTATATTGAATCTGTATTTATTTGTATTTTTACATTCTACTTAGTGTTTAGTGTTATCTGTATGCACTAAGGGTCTGAAAGTAATGCAATTTCAATTGTCTGTATGTATGTGCTGTACATGTGGCAGAATTGACAATAAAGCAGACTTTGTCTTTGATCATCAGTACAACAAAACCTGCAGCATCTGATCATTATGATGCAACAAATTGTCCAGATTTTGTATTATGTACATCATTTATTTATTTGTACATCATTTCATCACGTCTCACCTCAGAGTCTTCAGTTGACAGTTTGGATCCTGTAGTAAATCACTGAGCTCCATCACTCCTGATTGTCCAGGATCATTTCCTGTGAGATCCAGCTCTATCAGGTGTGAAGGGTTTGATCTCAGAGCTGAAGCCAGAGCTTTATAACCTTCTTCAGTGATACTGCAGTCTGAAAGTCTAGAACCAGAATAACAAATGACAGAGGGGCAAAGTCTCAAAGATGCTTCAAGAGAGGCTTGATGGTTTTAGACATAATTGCTTGCTTTTATTAGGTTATGGATTTGGATATACAGTATATTCAGACATTCTCAAATACTACTTTTTGTCAAATTTTAAATAAGTCAAAAAAAGTTGATGTGAAGTCTCAGTTTTTACATTATTATTACTGCAGTCAGATCTGCACATAGAGAAATCATTTTGTTACACAACATTTCACTAAGAATGGAAGAAAAATTTACAGGAATTCTTCAGAGCTTAATTCATGTGGGTCTGATCTGATTTCAACCTCTTATTCGAGTCTTCTGACTCAGTTTTACTATTTTTTCATAGCCACACCATTTTATTTGTGTGATGTATTATTGTGTGTGTGTACAGTGGTTGAGTCTGTTTTGCACTCACAATGTTTTAGAGTTTAACCACTTCATTGCTGTGTGTTCACTGGTTATTGGGACCAAATATCCTCACAATGATAGCAATACCAGTAAATTATGACCTTGATGGGACTATTTATTCTAAGTTTTGTGTGAGGGGTACGTTTAGGGCAGGGGTAGGCAAGTTCAGTCCTAGACAGCTGCTGTCCTGCAGTGTTTAGCTCCAACCCATGAAAAAAATCCTGCCTGTATCTCTCCAGTGATCCTGAAGACATTGATTAGCTTGTTCAAGTGTGTTTGACTAGTGTTAGAGCCAAACTCTGCATGACAGTGACTCTCTAGGACTGAACTTGCCAGCCCCTAGTTCAGGGGTAGGGTTGGGGTAAGGGGATAGAAGATACAGTTTGTACAGCATAAAAACCATTACATCTATGGAATATGCCTTTTATAATAGGAATGCCAGTGTGTGAGAATGTGTGTGTGTATTTTGCACTCTTGATGTTGTAGAGTTTCACCCCTTCACAGCTGTGGATGTTTTTCTGAACAGAGGCAATTTGTAGATTGTAATTTTTCTATTTTGTTTTTTATTTTTCCATTTCCCATTTATTTTCAATGGTGGTCAATTTTGACCACACGGACCACAACTGTGACTATTTACTATTTTTTATTTATAATATATATATATATATATATAATTTTTGGTGCGTTTACATAAAAGTCACCAAGTATTGTACCATTCCAAAGTTTAACATTAATTTAAACATTCCTCTCCAATCAGCTAATATTTTTATCTAGAACCAAACACGCTTTTTTCAAGACATTTCTGCTCCATGTGTGTTGCTCCTCTACGCCGATAAAGATGTAAAACACTACAAGAGCTGCAGATGATGTGGTTTTGTAAAAAAAAACAGCAGCAAAACAGACTTTCAAAAACATGTTTGATATTGTCATTAAATTTATAAAAAAAGAAAAAAAAAAACAATGCAAATAACAGTTATTTACTTATTTACACAAGTTTAGTGTTTGTTCTGGTAGTTCATGTCATTCAAGCTTGCTTCAGCTGATTCTCAACTGGTCCACGTCTGCCTATAGGAATATGACGCCTATCACTACTTCCTTAAATAAAGTCAATTCAGTATTATTCAGCAGTTTATCACTTTGTTCAGGAGCCAACTACCCTTCTCCATCCCCAGCTCCTCCTTTCATCTGCAGTCAGGACTTGACCTTCTGATATTCTTTGTAGAGTCAGATTTTATCCTGAATTATGCTGTTACATTAAATTGTCATTAAAAATATTAATGATATCTGCTACATTTATGCTGGTTCTGTTGTGTTTACCACAAGACAGTGGTTTTCAACCTGCGGGCAATTACAAATTATAGAAATTATAATATTGTTAATATATGTAAAAATGTCTAGTCATAATTAAATATCAATAATTTGATATACAATTAAAAGAGAAATAAATACAAACCTGTTACTATGCGTTCATTATTCGAGCACGCTGATTGGTTTAATAACAACCTACCAATTTATCTAACACATTTTTGCTGCATATATGCTACAACAGTTTTAAACATGGATAAATGGTTGTCAACAGGATCACTGAAAAGGACAAATACAGACGCTTCTTTATCTGCAAGTAAACCTGACACTGAAAAGACTCAAAACAAATCTAAACAAAGAAAAAAAAAAAAAAAAGAAAATATAGTAGTGACTACCTAGCACTAGCACTAGGTTGCTAAAAATAGCAACGGTATCAGTTTCAATACCGTTATACCGTCATAAAAAAACAATGCACTTATATAGGAGACAAGGATTAAGTATTAAATATAATTTATTTAATGCCTAAAAATGCGTATGCATGGTTGTCATCACGTGACAGCGTGGAGGAGAAAGAGAGAGGTGGGGAAAGATGGCGAGTCGCGCACCAAGTGAACTGGTCTCAAAAAAGAACACAACTTCTGCAGTTTGGCAGTATTTCGGGTTTCGACTAGGGATGTTCATTTCTGTTATTTTTCCTAGCCGACGCTTGTTAACCGATTATTAACCGTTAACCGACAAGATTGTTTTAAATTAGAATTTAATTATTTTAGAAAGGATAAGTGTCTGTGACCCGTTAAAATACCAACATTTGTTTTCCGGTATTAATTTTACATGCGCAAAAAGCAGCAAACAACAGAACATGAGGATTCACATGGACACGTCGCATCACCTGCAGCGCTTCTGCGAATAGAGAAAAACATCATAAAGCTAGGCTATATATATATATATATATATACACATACATATATATATATATATATAAAATGAATGAATAGGCCTATAAGATAAATATTTTTACTTAAAACAAACGAACAAAAAAAAAGTGCAACAAGTAGCTAGTATGCAGAGCTTTGGTTCATTTTTTGTGCTGCGCGACAGGAAGACGGCTAAAAGCGGCATCCTATTTTTCTTTATTTTACAAACAGCAAACCGTTTACAGTTTCGATTATCTGTAAAGATTTGTTTCCCCTGTTAGAAAGAAAAAATCAAGTGATTGCGCCGGTGCCGCACACACACACACAATCAGCCAAACATATGGGGGCAAAAAAAAAACAACACACTGTTTAATCGTTATCAACGTACTGCCGTGATATTATGCCAAACATTTTATGTGGATATTGTAATGCGAGAAGTACAAAACCAGGTTTACATAATACATAATATTGTAGCATTCAAATACATGTTGAATACGGAGACATTTGGATTTGTGTCGTATGAGAAACCCAATGTTAGTTTCAGTTTCGCTTTAGCCTAAATGGTTTCGTTTTTTTGGTTTGTCGCCTATAGCTTCTTATATTTTTTATATTTTTGTTCTTTTGTAAATACTGTTAAATTGAAAGGATTTTTTTGTGGAGTGAGGGGAACTAAAATAGCCTAGCCTATGTTTATAGTGTATTGTAAATATTTCGCGTCGACACCAGGTCTTTCTGAATGTAATAATAAAATGCGACTTAACCTTATAGGCCTGAAAAAAAGACCTTTTAAACCGTTTAACTGATTGTACTAATCAGTCAAAATTCTTTCTATCGGTTAACGGTTAACCGGTTAAAATGAGCATCCCTATTTAGGACTATTGCTTTGCAATACTTTTTAGAATATGAATGATGTTTATGTTAATTCAACTCTCTGGGTCTATTTGCACTTTTTTATAAGCTGCTCTTCTTTGTTATTAAAAGTTGTTCAGGCGGTGTGATTTAATTGAATTGATTTGTGTGTGCGTCTCTGTGCGAAAATTGTTGTGGATGTTTATGTTAATTTAATTCTGCTTGACTGTTGTATTTGCACTTTTTTATAAACTGCTATTTGTTGCTAATAAAAGTTGTTAATATTGTCGTGCATGTTATTTTGTTATTGTTTCAGTATTAGTGTTTGGTATTCAGTTTCTGAACGGTTTAGGCACAAGCCAACAGTTTGGTGACGCTGTCTGAGCCTTACGTCATATTGTCTTTTTATTATTCACAGTAATACCGTATAACGAGGTAAAATAGGGAGGAGGTTTGACGGTATCAAAATTTGGATACCTCCCAAGCCTACCTAGCACTAGGTTTCACATGTGTGGGAGCGGAAAACGAGCAGCTGCCGCTCTGTGTTGGATGCTCAGAAGTCTTGTCAAATGAAACTTTGAAACCGAACAAACTACAACAGCACTTGGAGACACCAACATTACTTGCCCATCGGATGAGAACTGAACTGAGCTGATAATGACATCACCATTTACTCCACAGCCGCTTTATAAATTAATTAAACTCACTCTTAAATTGATGGACTTTACATATTTACTG
Organism: Labeo catla; assembly: GCA_012976165.1. Lineage (NCBI taxonomy): Eukaryota > Metazoa > Chordata > Actinopteri > Cypriniformes > Cyprinidae > Labeo > Labeo catla. The sequence continues at coordinate 17,684 of VONZ01003521.1, forward strand.
AACCAAACTGAATCAAAATCTGAACTCATTTTAACTGAATAATAACTATTTACTATTGTCTTTACAGCTGTTTTACAGTAGAATTGAATTCTGTTTGCATCACTCAATCACTATTTTCTTGTTTTGACCTGTAAAGCTGCTTTAAAACCATCTGTATTGTATAGTCCTATATAACTAACATGTCCTAACTTTACTAGTTAACTTTTTTCTGTTCATCATGAGAGAGCATTTTCATTATGTATGTTGTTTGTTCGTTTTAGAAGATACTTATTTTAAGCAAAACATAAACATGATCCTGTTTTTAAGAGGAAAACCCTGAACTCCCATACAGTATATTCTATCAGTAATGCACAAATGTAAAAATAATAATAGCCTGAAAACATCTTATCTTAGCTTTTGATATCCAGTTATAAATACAGACAGATATGCATCATCATAGATACAAATGAACCATCAAATATATATGAAGTTATTCCTACCTTGAACATAACCAAATAAATCCTGTAAATGGTATACCACAATGTGTCGGCTTAGGACAGTGTCAATGACAGACAAAATCAGAAAAAGAACACTACTACAGGCTTAAATATAAAAGTATCTCGATGCACAACATACAGTTGTATGTTCATTATCCAAGTCTGGTTTTCACCTTATGATTTTGTTGAGCTCAATTTTTGTCTATTGTCCCGCAACTTACCTCAGTATCTCCAAATGACACTTCATATTTTCCAGCCCAGTGCAGAGCAGCTTCACTCCTGAATCCTGCAGATTATTATTGCTCATGTTCAGCTCTTTCAGACTGGTATCTGATCCAAGAACTGTAGCCAGAGCTGAACAGCTTTTGTCTGTTAAGCCACAATCATTTAGCCTACCGAGGAAATAAGATTACAGAATAATTAGATTTAATACATTTGCTAAATACAAATAATAAATATATTAGTTAATCTATAGCTTTAATTACAATGAATTATACATTTGAATGCACTAGTTTCATGGGTTCAAGGAAAATCATTGCTGAGTGAATTATGATTAAACACCTTAACCATTGTGATCATGTGCTCAACATTGGCTACAATGCACAATGCTGTAAAAACACAATGCTCTTTACAGAGTGCTGACAAAAAAATATACACAGAAATGTTTGAAAGCAGCTGCCTATCAGTGAAAAGCACATTGACTCAGTATTTGGTACTACTGGTACTGCAGAAAGGCTGGAATTATACATTAAAAATAAATCACAATCACTAGTTAGCTGATTATCTGTTGACATTTACTTGTAGGATTACAAATTTAAGAATCTGTTGAAAATATGCTGATCCTATGTTCTGACATAGCATCACAATAAAAGCTAAGGTAAAATACATTGTATTTAACATTTAAGATAAATATGAGGTTATCAGACAAATGACTCTCTCAAGCAAAGTTTGTAGCAAGATGTCCCTGCCAGTTCCTGTTCTCTTATTGTAAGTCAAATGAGCCAGATTACTGAGATGTCCACCTTTTGTTTGTAATGGCTCTTGGTGCCTCTGTCCCAGACTTTGATTAGTTATGATGATTGGATTAGGACTGCTGTAAATGGGGCACTTGGCTATACCTGAATACTTCATTTGCATGCTTTGTTTGGGATCGTCACCCAGTTGCTTTGTCTACATTTCAGGGGACTGCCCCCTAAATGTATATAAACTACAATGTATCACTGCCTTAGTCAGACTTTTTGATGACTGCAGAGCTACGCAGCGAGTATCTGAATAAAGAGAAACTTCTGCTTCAAGATATCCAAAAACGTCTCCTGGTCTCTAAGAAAAAATTCACAACAACTGCAACTGTAATTTTTCTGGCTTTCCAGGATGCATGGGAACCCTAGATAAATGTATTTTTTCAGATGAAAGCAAAAAATGATTAACTTACAGAGCTCTTTTAGATGTTTTGATGACTGCCAGTAATCTAATGAGACACTCGTCTGATTTCTTGAATTTCTGAAGCTCAAACTCCTCCAGCTTCTCCTCTGACGTCAACAACACAAAGGCCAAAGAAGACCACTGGGCAGGTGAAAGATCAGCAGATGAGAGACTTCCTTTGCTAAGGTGGGTCTGAATGTTTCTTACCAGAGTTTGGTCGTTCAGTTCATTTAGACAGTAGAACAGATTGATGGATCTCTCTGGAGACAGATTAGATTCAAATTTCTGCTTGATGTACTGAACTATTTCCTTTTTGCTCTGGTCATTGTTGTCTTCCTGCGTCAACAGACCCTGTAAGAGTCGTCGGTTGGACTGAAGTGACAGTCCAAGGAGGAATCGAAGGAAAAGGTCCAGGTGTCCATTATCACTCTCTAGTGCCTTGTCCACTGCAGTCTTGAGCAAATCAATCATGGTTTCACTTTTGTTTTCCTGTTCTGTAATATCTTGATCAAACACATATTTCTTGTTGATGGTTAGAAACAGATGTGCATAAAGGGCTGCAATAAACTCTTGAATGCTCAAGTGAACAAAGCAGTACATGGTACCAAGAACGATCCCTGTTTC
>VONZ01003522.1:0-20193 GCA_012976165.1 Labeo catla
ACTTTATTTATGAGACTACTTGCAAGCAAAATGAAATGATAATAACTAAAGCAACAATTATGTCCATTAGGTCATACATCACATTCTCTAATGCTTGAGCTGCAAGTCCTTTGCCACAACATTAGATGGCACCCTTGACTAAGTTTTGCACAGTAGCTGCTGAAATCAAATACCCCATGGATTGAAACCACTTATTTTAGACAATTATCACCATTATCCACCTTCCCTGGTGGAAAAAACAGCATATGCTGGTAGGTATGTTTAGATGCTGGGATGCTGGTTAGGTATGTTTTGATGCTGGTTTATGCTGGTCATGTTGCTGGTCAAGGACCATCTTAAACCAGCAAAGGCCCAGCTTAAACCAGCATCAAAACATACCTACCAGCATATGCTGTTTTTTTCACCAGGGTTTTTCTTCCCATAACAGTGGGCGCGGCCATTTGTACATTTTTTGTGTCTGGCTTCCATTCTCATCTGCGACCAGCTATATTTAGCTGTACAAAACAGCTTGTTTTCCTGCTTGATATTGAAAATTGGTGTGTCCATATTATTTTAATGTATTATCTTAATTATGAGCACAATGGTTTGTAGTGCAAACAGTTTTACTGTTTACTGCACGTTGTTATTCTTCTCATTATTTCCCTATGAACCGGAAGTCTTGCCCATAGGCTTACTTCCGCGTTAAAGAAAATTCTGCAAGCCAAAATTCTCAGACTTGCCAAAATACATAGATATGGACAACGTGGTAAAACAAGGGTAAACATTGGCAGCAAGGGCTAACAGTAGGGGAGGACAATAAACATACAATTTCTCAACAGCACATTTTTGAAGGCAACACAAATAACACAGCCAAAATTGATAGATATGTGCACTGTAAAAAACATTTTGTTGAGTCAACTTAAAATAATTTGTAACGTGGCTGCCTTAAAATTTAAGTTCGGTCAACTCAAAAAAAGTTTATTCAACTTGAAATGTTAAATTATACTAAGTGACAACTTAGATATTTGAGTTGAATCAACTTAAAATTTTAAGGAAGCTGGGTTACTTACTGTCGCAGCGTGGTTTGCGGGGAATGAGGAGGAGGAGCGAGGAGATCCAGAACATGTAGCTTTATTAAATAATCCAAAACGTGAACAGGAACGGACAGGAAACAGCAGGGAACCAAACGCAAACACAACGAATGAGACTTTAACTAAAGACAGAGTGACTAGAAGACAATACAAGAACCGACCATCAGACGTGAAACACAACCAAACTTAAATACACTGACTAATCAGGGGAGGACAGGTGAAAAACAATCAAACAGTGACATCATAATTAGAAACGGAACAGGAAAGACCAAATAAGGGCATACATGGGGGAAAAAACACACAAAACAGTCCAAAGGGTGTGACACTACCCTCCCCTCCCATAAGGCGCGACTCGCGCCGTAACAAATACACTGGGGAGGGAGGTTGGGCGCCCTGGAGGCTCGTGCGGGGTAGACACAGGAGGGAGAGGAGGTACGCCTCCAGGGCGGATCAGGAAGCTCAGGGAGCCAAGGCGGAGCATACAGTCCTGGGTGCCATGGCGGGTCAGGGAGCTCGGGGAGCCACAGCGGAGCACAGAGTCCATAAGGCCATGGCGGGTCAGGGAGCTCGGGGAGCCACGGCGGAGCACAGAGTCTATAAGGCCATGGCGGGTCAGGGAGTTCGGGAAGCCACGGCCGAGCACAGAGTCCATAAGGCCATGGCTGGTCAGGGAGTTCGGGAAGCCATGGCCAAGTAGACAGTCCAGCCGGCCATGGCTGATCATGGGAGCAGCCCCTGCCCCAAAACTTTCTTGGGGGAACTTAGGGCATAGTCAAACCGGGAGAGCACAGGAAGGCCGGGCTTAGTAGGTGTTGACACGGTCGGGAGGCGCCGGCACAGAAGGGGGCAGGAGAGCTGGACGGGACCAGCGGAGACGAAGGAGAGCTGGACGGAACCAGCGGAGACACAGGAGAAAATAATCCACATAAGTCCAAGAAGTCCTTAGTATATATTTGGCCTGCCATACAAGCAGTCCGAGAGCTGCGGCTGGAGTCCGAGAGCTGGCCGCGGGCTCTGGGCTGAGGATGAGGGAGGAGCTATGGAGAACGGGGGTGAGTGAGGGAGGACCGGAGGGAGTGAGCTCATTGGAGCAGCATGTGGAGGACGCTGGCTGGTGGTGAGCTGGAGCGGCCGCATGTTTACAAATGGGGGGAAGATTAGAATCTTCCACATCGACAAAGAAATTGGAATGACAAAGAGCAAGGACATGGTTGATAAATTCCGCAATGGGTCTGCGGCAATCATCAGGAGTTATAGAACAGAACAGTTTGTCATCGTTTAGCCCCATTTGAAAACACGCGTTGATCATGGCGTCGCTCCAACTCACCAGGTGACAAACGCTCAGGAATTCCTCCACATATTGCTCCATTGGCCTCTCCGCCTGCTGAATGTTCATCAGGAAATCCTCAGCCCAGAGCATTTTGTTTGTGGGTCGGTTCTTCTGTCACGTTGGCGTCGTGTGCAGGGAATGAGGAGGAGGAGCGAGGAGATCCAGAACATGTAGCTTTATTAAATAATCCAAAACGTGAACAGGAACGGACAGGAAACAGCAAGGAACCAAACGCAAACACAACGAATGAGACTTTAACTAAAGACAGAGTGACTAGAAGACAATACAAGAACCGACCATCAGACGTGGAACACAACCAAACTTAAATACACTGACAAATCAGGGGAGGACAGGTGAAAAACAATCAAACAGTCACATTATAATTAGAAACGGAACAGGAAAGACCAAATAAGGACATACATGGGGGAAAAACACACAAAACAGTCCAAAGGGTGTGACACTTACCCATCTGTTAAGTTTAGCAAACACAAATATCTAAGTTGTTACTTAGTACAACTTAACATTTCAAGTTGACTAAACTTATTTTAGTTGACTGAACTTAAAATTTTAAGGCAGCAGGGTAACAAATTATTTTAAGCTGACTCAACAAATTGTGTTTTTTTTATTTTTTACAGCGTGTAGTCCGTGTTTAAATATGAGTTCGGTTCATAGGTTCACCACGAGGACATATTATAGTTATTGAATTATTTTACTCCACATAGTTTTTTAGGTTAAGTCTGGGACTGAGGACGTCTCTTATTTAAATATTCAACCGCAGCAAGCACACTGATCTGCCACGTAACATCATATTGAGCCAAACCCAACACATCTGAAGGTCTGCAATATTAGCCTAGTATACACACAGGCTTATTGCTGTGTTAGTTGTACTGGGTGACAAGCCACGGAATTAAACAAGCTAAGCTTGACAACCTCATAATCATAAAAAAAATAAAAAAATACATCGGATATCATCATTTTTTTTCATGACTAATTTATTAATGATCCAGCATCATCTGTGTTAAAGAGAAAGAATCACTTCACCCCATGTTTAAAAGAAATAAAATAGCCTTGACAGCCTACTTACTTACACATACCTACTGAAGAACTCTGCTTTCTCCCAGCAGACTCATTTGTATATATCTTGCTGTGAATGTGACTATTTTTGTTATAACTTACAATTTTTGTTTATGCTCTATGTTTGTGTCCCCTTGTGGGGACATTTGTGAGGTCCCCATGAGGAAACAGGCTTATAAATCATGCAGAATGAGTTCTTTTTTGAGAAACTGAAAGTGTGCACAGTCTCCTTTGAGGGCTAGGTTTAGGTGTAGGTAGGATAAGGTAGGTGTAGGGCGATAGAAAATAGGGTTTGTACAGTATAAAAACCATTACGCCTATGGAATGTCCCCATAAAACATGGAAACACAACATATGTGTATGTGTGCATTTCAAATGTTTACATGCTTTTCTTCTCTTTCTTCTTTTTGTTCTTAACAGCGTCTACACGATGTGATGGAGCAGTTACAAAATATTGTGCTTGTATACCTTCCAGCATTTCAGTTATATAACAACAAAGTACAACAGTTACGATGAACACCATTTGGTGCTCGGCAGAGGTCAAAAAAGTTTTAAACTGTGAATTTGGAATCGATTTCTTCAGCTGTTCAGCTGTTTTAAGTATGAATGGAATTGTACATATTGTACATACTTCCATTTTGCCCATATGTAGGTTCCTAAGCAAGTTTCCTGTTAGAATTGTGAAAGTACATGCAGGTCTGACAAGTTAACAAATGTTAAAGTACGTACTGTTTTTTCCCTTTATTAAGTCCATTATCTATCTAGGTAAGCAGGGCAATGCAGTGTAAGTGAATAGCATATCCTCTTGTCTCAGGTCTTATTTTTTTTTTTTTTTTTTTTTTTTTTAAGGTCAGTGGTTATGGAAATTTGCTAACTGATTACATTGCATAAAGTATTGCTTCAGTGCAGTGTATTCTTGTCCCCATCATACACTCTAAATAAAAATGGTGCTAAATAGCACTGAAAGTTTATTGGCCTGTAGTCATAGGGGAACCACTTTATGTGCTATATAGCACCTATCTTTAAAGATTTTATACAGCACCTTTGTCACATGGTGCTATGTAGAACCATAAGAGGAACCCCATTCTCCTCCTTAAATTTTAGATATGTTTTATACTCCACTCTCATATGTTTGCTTTGAATGGGAATTTACTACAATGGCAAAAGCTGTTGTGAATTTCTATTATGCTTTTCTGAGGTCAAAAAGTTTTGTGTGGAGGCTCTGGAATATTTATAGGGGGGATATTTATAGGTGAAAAGAGTCCATGGGGGAGTAGACAGAGGGAGGAGGAGGCGATGCTTATTTAATATTTTATTTTACTTCAACAGATGTAATATGCAAATAAAAATGCGACAAATCACATGAACATCATATTAAAAATATTAGTCCATTTAGTTTCACCAGGTTCTGCAGTATTAGTTCAGTTCACAACAATAAATACATGACAAATCATCTAGAATAAATGAGACAAATCAGCCCCAGTTAGCCCCTTTTTATGATTACTGGGACACTACATGACAAAACTTACATAAAAAACAAATGTGTGTCATAGTTCTAGTTGATTATTTGGAATCAGAAGTGGCTTCTTATCATGCCATGATTTTTAATTATTTAATTAGGACAGAAAGGTCAGACTTTGCTTAGACAAAAGTCTTGTCACTTAACAGAAATAATGTACAGTACAGAACATAAAGTCATGGTGCAGTAGAAAAAGAATTAATATTGTGTATGACTCCCATGAGCTTGGAGGACTGCATCCACACGTCTCAGCAATGACTCAAATAACTTATTAATAAAGTCATCTGGAATGGCAAAGAAAGCATTCTTGCAGGACTCCCAGAGTTCATCAAGATTCTTTGGTTTCATCTTCAATGCCTCCTCTTCATCTTACCCCAGACATGCTCAATAATGTTCATGTCTAGTGACTGGGCTGGCCAATCCTGGAGCACCTTGACCTTCTTTGCTTTCAGGAACTTTGATGTGGTGCCTGAAGTATGAGAATGAGTGCCATCCTGCTGAAGAATTTGCCCTCTCCTGTGGTTTGGAATGTAATGGGCAGCAAGAATGTCTTGATACCTCAGCTGTTGATGTTGCCATCCACTCTGCAGATCTCTCACATGCTACCATACTGAATGTAACCCCAAATCATGATTTTTCCTCCACCGAACTTGACTGTTTTCTGTGTGAATCTTGGGTCCATGCGGGTTCCAATAGGTCTTCTGCAGTATTTGCGACGATTGGGATGCAGTTCAATAGATGATTCTTCGAAAAAAATCAACCTTCTGCCACTTTTCCACAGTCCATCCTTCCTGCAAGCTGTGGGCCTTGGCAAATGCACCATGATTTTTTAGTTGGCTTCTGTTTAATGCTGGTTTCTGAGCACTAATTCGGCCATTGAGACGACTGCGTGAGAGAATTCGACAGACTGTTCTTGTAGACACAGGGGTTTCTGGTGACCAGATGTTATGTAGCTCTGCTGCAGTTGAAAAAGGGCTGGCCCTGGACTGTCGAACCAACAAACGGTCCTCTCGAACAGGTGTCTTACGGGGTCTGCCTGACCTGGGCCTGTCATGAACTTCACCAGTTTTTTCAAATCTTTTTCTTATCCTCTCCACTTGATGTTTAGATACATTAAAGATGTCTGCCACCTCAGCAGGAGACTTGGTCTTCAGGCTCTTGATGATCAGCACTTTGGTCTGTGGTTGAATCTTTGGCATGCTGTCAGGTCAGGATGCATTTCAAATGAAGGTTGGGTGTGCTGTGGTTCTTCTTCTACACACCTGGGAATGTGTTAATTACAGTATTTGTCTCAGGTGACGCTCTAATCTGTGATTGGTTGAATCCTTTAAAGATGTGACAAGACTTTTGTCTAAGCAAAGTCTGACCTTTCTGTCCTAATTAAATAATTAAAAATCACGGCATGATAAGATTTTATTTTGGTAAAATAAGCGTAATCTAGAGGCCTTTGCCTTTCATATAAGCCACTTCTGATTCCAAATGATCAACTAGAAGTCAAGTTATTATTTGTTGTTCCTACAACTTTGATAGGCGACAAGACTTTTGCCAGGGAGTGTACAGTATAGCCTAGAGTGCATCGTTCCTGATATAATGTGACTTACTGGAGACTGCTGTTATCACAGGTTTTACCTGTTGTGTGACCAGAGATCTGTTAAGACAAGTATCTTTAAAAACAATTGATTTGTTCAGCTATTTTAAGTATGCCTAAGTAAGTTCCCCTATTAAATGATGAAAGTACATGCAGGTCTGAAAAGTCAATTATCTATCTAGGTACACTCTAAAAAACGCTGGGTTAAAAACAACCCAATTTGGGTTACTTTGGCAACCCAGCACTGGGTCAACAAGGGACGAACCCAACGCTGGGTTGTTCTGACTCAGCGATTTGAGTTGAATTATTGACCCAGCATGCTGGGTTGTTTTTTTTATGGTTTAAAATTACTACACTGCTAGGCTAAAATGAACCCAAAATTGAGCTAGGCATTAAATCTACAAATCTTGTTCATTATAAAAATCACTTTACCACACACAGAATGACTATCAAAAGATAAATGTTTATTAAAAACTACAAAACATTCAAAAGTAACATGCATGTGAAAAGAAATGCAGAAAAAGTATGGCATTAGCAGGTACAGAGTTTATAAATGAAGCACTGAACATTTGCTGACTATAACGTTTATGACCAAATTTTACTTTTTTGGTAAATTTTGTATATTGTATAAAACTACTATACAAACACACTACTTTACAATAATTGTACAATTAGTTAATAGTTTCTTTTTTTTTTACACAAACTATTCTGGCCTTTCAACATCTACATAAAACATTCTTTTACACTTAGTCAAAAGTCATAAAATTATGACCTTGCCTTAAACCATCTTTCCCTTTCTTATGAAGAAGCTGAGAAGATCGCCTCCTCACACAAGCAGGCTTCTGTGTCGTTAACTCCAAAGTTGCTTTAGGTTCTGCAATGAAAAACACAGACATCAGTGGTTTAATTAAAATGTGAAGTGAACAAATGACTTGCATCAAAATATTAAGTAAACAAGCAAGAGACAACAGAAACATTTATTTTCTACAAATACCTTGCATCAATCTCAAAAGAATTAAGCGCTCACCTATGTCTCTGGCTTTCTACATAATGTCTCTGGCTCATCTACATAATTTTTTTTTACTCTTAGACAAAAAAAATTGATAACATGACATTATGACCTTTACTTGCCTTAAACCATCTTTCCCTCTCTTATGAAGAAGCTGAGAAGATCACCTCCTCACACCAGTAGGCTTCTGTGTTGTTAACTCCAAAGTTGGTTTGAGTTCTGCAATGAAAAACACAGACACCAATGGTTTAAATAAAATGTGAACAAGTCATCATACTGTTGTTGCATCAAAATGTGAAGTAAACAGGCAGAAGACAACAGAAACATGTATTTTCTAAAAAATAACTCATTAATCCTGAAAGAATGAAGCTCTCCTATGTCTCTGGCTTTCAACATCTACAAAAAAGCAAACATTCTTTTAATAATAGTCAGAAAAATGATAATATAGGAATTATGACCTTTACTTGCCTTATACCGTCTTTCCCTCTCTTCTAAAGAAGCCGAGCCGATCGCCTCCTCTCCCCCACACAACACGCAGTCTTCCGTGCCGTTAACTCCCAGCGCGGGCACAATGAAGCTCAACAAGTCTGAAATATTGCATGCAAAACATTACTTTTAACAATTAAAACTTCATCAGCCTCAAAATATTTAGGCTAGTCTTCATTACACAACACCGTTTTCTTTAGGAAACTATTTTAAGTTTAAAAAAAAAGTTTACGAATTAACGTAAATCTGTTAAAAACCCTCTATTAACACCTAAATTTTCTGTACATATGACATAAGAATCTCACAGACGTTGTATTAAAGGTCTCTCTGCCGTTCAGTAGAAGAGGCCGTTAAGATTATTTCTGAGGCAAAAACCACGTCAGCGTATTTTCCAATAAAAGCTCTTTTCCGACTTTTTATGTGTGTACTCCCGGACACACACAATGAATGATGACTTTACATTTTTAATCTTTACTTACCAAAAATGGTCCTTCACTCACTTCCATCTGCAGACGCTGAGAAAATGGCGGCTTCTCACACTTTTTTGACGTACGGTGAACATGACGTGCGTGCTCTCTCTCGGGTCCGCGTTCCTAACCAGGGTTATATTAAACCAGCGTTCTTACCCAGCGGTCTCAACCCAGCATTTGGGTTGAAAAAGCACTTATTTTTAGAGTGTAAACAACCAACACCATAACCATCTCATAAGCAGGGCAATGCAGTGTCGGTGCATAGTGGTTTGGGTCTTCATAATTTCTAAATAATTAGGGGCCAAGCCCCAAAAGGATGTGTCTGTGGCGGCCTGACAAAGTTCAATGTTTCGCCATGGGAATAGAAGGTGTTGTAGCTCAGCCATACAATGTCTCATCTGCCCCAAACTTCACACATAAGAGTCCTGGCCTGAACGCATCTAAAGGCCAATATTCCGTTATAATCATAGCGCCATCTGTTGGCAACAGGAAATTACTTGTTTTACACTAACTTAAACATGCAAAGTCCAATCTGCACCAAACTTTAAATGTTTGGTAAGAGTCCTGGCCTGAAGACATTTACATGACAATATGCAGTTGCAGTTATAGCGCCACCTGCTAGCAACAGGATATGTCATGCTTTGCACTAACTCGAACATACCATGTTGAATCTGCACCAAACTTTTATGTTTTATAAAAGTGCCAGCCTGAAAACATCTACATGCCAATATCTAGTTATAGTCATAGCGCCACCACCTGGTTGCAGGAAGTTTGGCATATATAAATGACTTTGACATATTCCTTTTCTAATTACCACTTTAAATGCACACTGCGCACCATTCGCTGTTTTCCTAAAGCCACCGGGTGGTGGTGAGCCCGGGTGTGAGGGCCATTTCAATGCTGCTTGTAGCTTCAATACTCTTCTTCTTTTTCTGCATGGGGTGTCTATGGCAGCCCTATGAAGGGAACATAGGAAAATGGTGAAATGTAGTGATGGCCATGAATAGTGATCTGACCAATTTTTGGATCTCTAGGACCAACTCTGTAGTGCCACCACCAGTTCAAAAATTCAGCAGTGAAATGTTAATAACTCTTGAACCCCTTCTTCTAAAAAAAAAAAAAGAATTAAAATTAGTACACCTAATTACGCTCCTCATGCTGATCACACTTGATAGCTTATTAAGACTTCCACCCTTTACACTAGTGGCCATTTTGAAAAGTACAGTTTCACTACTCCTCCTTCAAAATTAGTCTAATTCTTCCCAAAATTGGCACAAATGATCTTTGGACTGAGCAGACTTTTTTTTACTCATCTTTGTTCAAAAGTTATGATGTTGAGAACTTAACAAGGTGACCCAAAATTGGTTCAGAGGCTACATCTCAGCCAAACTTCAATCAATCGAAACGAAACTTCATCAATACCATGATCTGAGGATACATGCCAAAGTTGGGAACAGCGCTACCTATGGATCGTGAGATACCAAAAATGGCAATTTTTGCTAATAACATTAGAACAGTTATTTAGAAAATCATAATCTTGGTGATCCAAATCAGACAAACCACTTGTTCGCCATTTTGAAATTTGTCATAAATTGCAATATCTTATTTTATTTATCAGTACAAAAATAGATAGGGATCATGGACGGCATGTCCCGGAGGTATCTGGGAAGTTTGATTACAGCACCACCTAGTGTTCCAGAGATATAAAGATTTTTGCAAAAGCACTTATAACCTTTGAAAACATTGTCCAAATTTTATTTTTGTCTTCTTTCATTCCCTGGGTCATGCCGATTCTAATGTTGTCTCATTTGTAATTTTCCATGAATGTGCCTCTCTGCCATACTGAAGTAAATGAAAACCTGCTTTTTCACTACTCCTCCTTCAAGATTCAAGCTTTGATCAGTCGAAACGAAAGTTGGTACGCTTCATCAACACCATGATCTGATGGTACATGCCAATGTTGAGAACAATGTCACCTACAGATCATAGTTAACATGATCTGGTTAACATAGTTAATCTGGTTAACATGCTAAGGAATGTACTGATTAGATAAACATAATTGAGGGTGGTGCCAGAGAATTTTTAATAAATGTGGTGGTATTTGCTTTACATCTCATTAGACTTCTCACCCGTCAGAGAGGAAACAGCAGTCAGATCACAAAAAGAAAATAAGCATGAAGTTTAACACAGCTTTGAGTGTTGCTGGAGCCATACTTCTCAACATAGCAGGTAAAATCTTCTAACAAGTCTATAACAGTTGATCTCCTAAGAACCTTTGTAAACACATGCACAACACACTCGACTGAATTTTTTTCTCATGATTGTAAAAACCTGTGGATCTAAAGACTATGGTTAAATGCTTGCAATTGGTTTTGAATATAAATATGCATTTTTATTCATTTCTTTAAACATGCAACATTTGTTTATGCATTATCATGAATGTGTTTAATGCATGTGAATTCTTTCAGTGCTGTTTAAAAATCCTCTGCAGCTTAGAGTTGCTTGAGTGAATGTACAGTCTATAAATGGGTTGGGATTTCAAAGAAGCTAAAAATTTTGTTTATTATTCTAGTCTCTATATAAATCCCGTACTTTTAATTATTTATAGTTTTGATGAGAAAATAGTGATGATGATAATGATAATTATGATAATAATAATAATTTCCAAACTTTTAATTATTATATTACTGTTTTACTGTATGTTATAATTATTGTATTTTTTAGATTTTAAAAATAAATGTTATCTTTAAAATTACAACTGTAAACAGTTTACAGCATTATAGTTTATAGATTTTTTTCAAAGGTTAATTGCTAAATTGCTGTATGTCTAAAACAACTCACCTTTTTCTATAGCATATTTATGTTATATTTATATTCACTTTATTCTTCAGTACGGAAGTAAGCCTGTGGGCAAGACTTGTTCATTAGCCACTATAGGGAAATAACAAAAAGAATGACAATGTGCAGTAAACAGTAAAACTGTACTACAAACTGGTGTGTTCATAATTAAGATAATACATTAAAATAATATGGTAAGACACACTAATTTGCAATATCAAGCAGCAAAACAAGCTTTTTTGTACAGCTAAAAATAGCTGAATGCGCATGAGACTGAAAGTCAGAACTATAAAATTCACAAATGGCAATGCCCGCTCTTTCAGGAAAAATGATAGAGTAATCAATTATGGAAACTCAAAACGATAGTTTTGTAATATCATTACTTAAAATTATGAAATCTCTGAAATATCATAGCATTATTTTTAAATGAAAAAAAATAGACTTCATAGTTCCAAAGCAATAGCATGATACACAACATTTTAATATATTTAAAACATTTTAGTCATTTAAACATTGAAACGTAATAAATAAATATGTCTTAACCATAGCAATTAACCAAGAAGTATTTCCCGTATGAGATGCAGTTATTCTGTAGCAGAAACACTGTCAGTGTGTGAAAGCACAATGTATGTCTGCTGCTGTATTTCATACTGCTAATTCACGTACACAGTGTATGTGAAACTGACCTAATTTAGTTACTTAATTCCTGACATGACTATGAAATCATTTACTTGGGATTTTGGCTAAAATCTGTAAAAATCATTATTCACGTGAAGATTTTCTCATTTTCGTGACAATATGTACCCGTGTTGTAACAGGCAAACTAGCTGTAGGCTACACAAACCAGTTTATCAGCTCTGTCCAGATTCTTGTTTACTTACTTTGTTTTGTCTACCCACACAGGTTCCCTCTGCCAGTTAGATGGTAAGCTGTCATAATGACCGTACACCTTTCAATGTTACTGTGAGGCATTTTAACAGGGAATTCTCAAATTATCCTTTCTCTCATCAGTGTGTGGTCAAGCCCCCCTCAACAACAAGATTGTTGGAGGGGGGGGTGCAACAGCAGGAGCTTGGCCGTGGCAAGTCAGCATTCGTATCACCTGTAATAGAAATCTGTGTTACTGTGGCGGGAGTCTGATCACTAAAGACTGGGTTTTGTCTGCAGCACACTGCTTTGAAGGGTATGTTGAAAGCCTAAATAAGGATAAGATACAACTGTAGATAAATAATAGTGGAATTAAAGCAGACTTTCTGTATTTATAGTGCCAGTGCATCTGACGTTGTGATGTACATTGGGCGTCAGAGCCAATCGGGCTTAAACTCTAATGAGATAAACAGAACAGCGAGAGGTATCATCATTCATCAAAACTATAACGATACTCAGTTCAACAATGACATAGCACTGGTCCAGCTCTCCTCATCTGTGATGTTCACTGATTATATCAAGCCAGTCTGTCTGGCAGCTGCTGGTAGTAAATTTGCTGGAGGTACAGAGAGCTGGGTCACTGGATGGGGAACACTACAGTCTGGAGGTGAGTGAAGATGTGGTTGCCAGTTAACTGAATAAAAACAATACTGTAAACCTCAACAAATTACCTAGAATTTTTTTGTGTGTTTTGTTTGTGCTTTTTTGATCTGTGTCACAGGCCAGCTTGCTGATATACTGCAGGAGGTGATGATACCAGTTGTGAGCAACAGTGACTGTAATAAAGCCTATGGAGCACTTATTACAAGCAATATGATTTGTGCTGGAACGGCAGGGAAAAGTTCATGTCAGGTACAACATCAGTCATTCTTGTACAGTTCACACAGAAATTAAAATTTACTCGCCCTCAGGCCATCCAAGATGGAGGCGTCTTTTTTCCTTCAGTAGAACAGTAAAGCAGATTTTTAGGTGGTTCATAAAATGCAAGTCAATGGCTACCGTCACTCTGAAAAAGATTAAAAGTTTAATACCTGTGGCTCATAATGATATATTAAGGTCTTATGAAGCAAAACCATTGGTCTGTGGTAACAATGTTGCAAAAAATGTATAAATAACCGAAGCTAAAATTCTTCTTTACTTTGTCATGTGTCCTCCAAAGCAATTTTAACTGAATATGACAGGTGCTCTTCTGAAAACACACAGCTGGATGCACTTGAGAGTGCTTTAAAAGCACTAAACTGACCAGCAATAATATCTTCTCCTTCACTTAAATTATGTTGACCGGTATTAGCCTGACAGTGATGAGTGCTGCTTTTTACCCATAGACTGTACAGAAGAAGATAGGATGATGCATTTCCACTTCCTTCCAAAAAAAAAATCCAAAATGTCCCAGCCACTGTGGTGGTGGTGATGATGACATTTAGAGCCACTGGGTCGGGTATCGTTGGGTGTCTGATTCCGATTCGGATTCTGTTTACCGATTAAGATTCCTAGTTCGATTCCAATAAGATAAAAAAAAAAAAAAAAGCTGATTTTTTTTAAAGTGAAACTGAATGAAAATTTATGTTAAACGTACTTCTTTCTTTTTTCTTTTTCTGTGTTCTGTTGCAGCTGAATAACATTAGCAAGTAGCTTACAAAATACTTTTACACTTAGGAAAATTTGCCTTTGGATTTACCAAAAAAAATAGACTAATAGATTTTAAACATTAAATAGTTAGAAAGACAAGGAAAAGACAAGTAAACAGTCTGTAATAAGATAGGAACAAACAAATCAATTAGCAATAGTACAAATAAATACAGCTGAACAAATTTCATCAAAATGTTTTGACTTTCTTTTCCAGAACGTGTCACACACATTTGGTTTTACCCAAAAAAGAAAATGTTTCAGCTTTTGTTGACAAAAAAATAAAATAATGCTCAGTGCTCCCACTGCAAACAATTGAAAATGTACACTGGCCTCAGGAAACAAACACTTCGGTGGACACACAGCCTGCATACTTTTACCATTGGGCTACACTATTGTGTACTTACAGTATGTCTGTAATATAAATAGTGAATGTTTGTCAATACAGGGAGATTCTGGAGGTCCAGTGGTCAGTAGGAACGCCTCTGTGTGGATTCAGTCCAGCATTGTGAGTTTTGGCTTCGAAAAATGTGATGACCCCAGATATCCCAGTGTGTTCGTCAGAGTCTCTCAGTACCAGGACTGGATCACCTCTAACATAGGCAGCAACCCACCTGGATTTGTCAAATTCAACAACAGTGGATTCAGAAGTTCACTCAACCTCCTTTTATTTGCCATTTCTCTCATGTTCTCCATCATTCCTTTCACCTTCTTCTTCTATCTCTCTTCCTAAAGACTGTTTGATCAGTAATTCTCAGTTTTTTTTTGTTTGTTTGTTTGTTTGTTGGTTTGTTTGTTTGTTTGTTTTTGATGAAGAGGACAGTTGTGCTGTTCACGTTCTCATCAACTGGTTAAAAGAGCAGTTATATTATTTTTGTAATTTATTTGTAATTTATTATTTATTTTTAATTGATATTCTTGAAAAGCTGTTCTTTTTGGCATAACTAATAAAGTTCAGAATGCTTTTGCCCTCTGAGATTAAGGATGTTTGACCAAACAATATTGACTTTATAACTACCAATTATTTGTATGTTTGCATGTCTGATAACTGATATAGAGTCTGTAGCTCTGCAATGTGATCAGGGATACTGGGTGTTGAAAATTAAATTATCTTTAATCAATTACCATGTTGTCATTAAACTGTTTCAGTAGAATAAAAAAAACTGACATAGAGAAAGTCTGTGTCTTTTCATACTGTCTTAATATTTTTGTGTAAACCATGATATAATATTGCAAAGTTCTAAAAAGTAAAAAAAAAATAAAATAAATTAAAAAAAACACTGACCCCAAACTTAGTAGTGTGTTCACAAAAACGTCTCAGGTTACATATGTAACCCTGGTTCCCTGAGAAGATTAGAGACACTGCATCCTCTAGAGGTCGCTATGGGGAACGTCTCCTACGTGACCCGTGTCTGAAGCTATATACAAAAAGTACACGGTACTGGCCGGCTTGTGTCCAAAGCATGGCGATGAGACTAGAGGACGCAGTGTCTCGTTCCCTTTTCAAGGAACCAGGGTTACGCACGTAACCTGAGACGTTTCCTTTCGAGGAACTCAAACTGCGTCCTCTAGAGGTCGCTATGGGGAACGGTTATACCCACACTGTCATGCTGAGGGGAGTGCAAGCCAGACACAAAAGGCGACCACTAAGTACCAGCTTCACCCAAGTAAAGGGAACTGCCCCAAAAGACATCCAGGCAGCCATTAGTAACTTAATCCCTTCGGCCAAAGGCCTGAGCTGTATACCCAAGAACTTATCTGTAAGGACCAGGCTAACGATGCCTGGCCATAAGGCAGAGCTCAGACTTGGAATCAAAAAGAGATTCCTTTAAGGGATATAGCCTATAATCTAGGACAGTAGTCTAGACCTTGGCTTGTCAACAGGGGGTTTACCTACTGCTTGTGTGATCTCACTCGAAGGACTGGCAGGGTAGGTCATCAGCACCCCGTTCAGAAGTATCTAAGTGATACATTAGTCGAGTGTGGCCTAAGGTTCCAGTGCCGAACATCTCAAGAAAGGGTACAAAGCTAAATGCGTGATCCCCACCATACAGGATTTCAGAAAGAACACAAGAAGCTAGTGTGTATTCTTACATCAACATGGATATTAGAATGTGTCCGGCAAGCCTGGACACTGAAATACCGTTCAAGAAGAGGCTCTGGGAAGCAGAGAACACAAATCCCAAAAGGGAGGTTCTGAGCCCTCAGGGAGCAGAATCGTGCTCAAAGCGACCCTTCTGCAGAAAAGGGGAGCACTACAAAGCTCAGTATGAGCGGCCTGAATGGGATGCCCCGGAGCAGAGGAGACAAAATTCTCAGGAGAAGAGAAATCTGGTTGCTCAACAGGGTATAGCATGCTTACAGAAGACCCTCATCTTTGAGAGGAGCAAAGAAAGCTGACTTACATCATCCCACCAGGGGCTACCACTTGGAAAAGCCAGAGCCATAGGGAGCGGAGGTCCTTCTCTTGGCATAGAGAGGAACTTATGAGCTCCAATTGAGAGTGACATGCTCACAGAAGACCCTCAGTGAGGGGAGCCTTTGTCAAGCTTGTGCAATGTCAGGAGAGACATCGCTGGGGCAGCGAAAAACTGCTGTCTATGGAGCTTCCAGAAGACCCTAATGGGTCAGAGCAGCTTCCGCACACACAAGTGGCGAAAGGCAGAACACATCGGGCGGCAGCAAGCGGCCGATTTATCCGATGAGATTATAATGAAAGCTCAATTTTTAGTAAGCAAGGCGAGCATTTAGCAGCCACAGGGTAGATACCTTGCCAACAGGGGGGAGGACCTGTACATTCTACTAGGAAACGTGTGCTTAAATGGCTCTATTAGAGAGGGAAGCACTGCCATGCTCATCACCCTCAAGTGGTTCTCCAACAGGGGGCGCGGAGGGATCGGAAGCGCAAATCATGGATCGCGGAACCGGGGGGCCGCCAGACCTGGGCGCGAGTAACTTACAAAATACATAGGCTAAAAATACATAGGCTATAGACTCATATGGATTATTCATTGAAAGGTCGCGATCTCGATTCAAACACACACAATCTTACTGCTATATGATGATGATTTCGCCATGCCTATAAAACCTTTGAAATCGCAATCACATCGGAATATTTAAACCTGCTTTCGCGCAACCGCTGATTCAGAGAGAGCTCTGCTCATGTAAGTTAAGCTTTGTTTGAACAAGCTTCACGACCAGGATACACGGTATATGTTACATTTCTGTGTTGCAAACATTGAATAATAATTAAAGTATTCGGATAAATGTTAATTAGAGCCCTGCACGGGCCTCATATACATTTCCTAGCCCGGCCCTTGTCCGACAGCTTATCAGAATTATCGGCCCGAGCCCGTCTTTTCCCCCCTTCTCCCAAAACAGCTTATACTACTCTTTCAACTATTGAAAGTTCAGTTTTGTATGTAATGGTAAAGTGATTTTATTTCGTTTCATTATTTTGTTACGTTAATTTAGAAAAACGTTTGGAGCATTTTTGTTCATTAAATATAGCCTAAAGTTTTTGTTTTTTAAAGTAAGGACTGTTTGATCAATTTTGCCTTCTCAAATCATCCCGACTTGTTTAAAATAAAATCTATAGATATAGGCCCAAAAGAGTTCAAGTATAAAACAATGTTAGTTGCAATGTTAAACTTAGAGAAATATGTGCTATTAGACGCATACCCAAATTTGTGCGGAGAGCGGAAGCTAAAGGCGCATTGCAGGACATTGAGGCGCCAGCGCGATGACTTGCATTGTTTTTTCAGTGGAAACAATTTAAAATATTCCGTCATTTTTGCTCATAATACATCTTTCGCAACTGTTAAGGGTCAACTTTTATTTGTGTGCATTCACAGCATCAACAAAACGTTGCAAAAGGTGCTTTTATTAAATAAAGAAAACAAACATGATGCGCTTTCTACTGCCTCAACAGGAGCGCTTCACAAAAATGAACCGAAACTCAGCAAATGCATACCTCACAGACATGATACATATATCTATAGAACGCTTGAAATGATTAATTAACGAAATAAAACAAATGCTCTGTCACAAAAACTCTTTCTATATGTCATCTGTAAAGATGCATTTCTAAAGGCACGTCCCAGTCAGGATCGGCAACTTCATCCTTGCTACACTGAAAACGCTGGTTTATTAATAAATAATTCAAATATCCCCTTATTTCCCCCGAAACATTCATTGTAATTACGTTTGCTGGTGCTGTGTGGCATTTTCAGCCTATTGCGTGCGCTTGAACGCGGATCTTCCACCTGCGCTGATTTGCTGCTGCTGGCGGAGACACTAAACGCTTTCCGAGTCGGTCTCGAAAGGGAAAGCAAAAGTGAAGTCTCGTGGTGTTTCCACCAGCGCGGAAATTTGTTTTCATCACCATAATTGGTGTATGTATAAAATATTAAAATAAGGAGAAGCCTAAAACAGACCCGAGGCCCGGCCTGAGTCTGAACTGTAACTTGAAAATTGTCCCGAAGCCCTGACTTATTTATAACATTTAAAATGGACTAATTTATAAAATTAAATAAAATAATTAACTAACAACTATACTCTTAAAATTGTCTTAATATTAAAATGTAGACTAGCATGTAAAATGTACAATCTTACAGACTTTAGAGGGAGGGAGGGAGGGAGGGGGGTGCCACATGATAGGGGAGGTTTGGGGGGGCTTTAGTTCCAAAAGGTTGAGAACCTCTGTCCTAACAGGAGGGATACAAAGCTCCATAAAGCCTTGGAGACCCAAATGGGGTAGTACAGCTTCCGTACGCACTAATGTGACAGAAGCAGAGACACATTGGGTGGCAGCAAGCGGCCAACTATCCAGTGTGACAACGATGGGTTTTTACGCACAGCAGCTGTAGGGTAGGTACCTAACCTACTAAGAGAGAAGGACCTACCCCCTCTGCCCAGAAACGGCTTGCTTAAATGACCCTGCATTAGCAGGGGAAGCACAGCCCTGCTCATCTGATGTCAGAAAAGACATCATAAAGGTAGAGAAGAGGTCTAATGACCTAGGTTGCTGATTCTATGAAGCTCCAGGAGGCAAAGGCCTCAAATACCCAAATAGGGTGGTACATCTTCCATATACACGTAATGTGATGGGAGGAAAAACACATCGGGCGGCAGCAAGCGGCTGATTATCCGATGAGGTCATCATGGAGCATCAGCGGCCTTAGGGAAGGTACCTGACCCCCCAAGAGGGGGAGAATCTACCCACTGTACCGAGGGATAGTATGCTGTAGAACACCTCGTCCCTATGAGGTGAGCACTACCGTATCCTGGGATGAGCATCCAGAAGGAGGTATAGAATGAGATCCAGCATCGAGGGGGGAGTCGAGTCATTCTTAGAAAAATGAGCTGAAATCAACTTATATTAGATAAAGTGCTCTAGAACCTTCAGCCCGTAGCTAGGCGAGCACCGAGCACCCAGAGCAACCAGCAATGGCTAGAAAAAGGCATTGTCATGCCCTGCCAAAGAGGGGCTTTAGCTATATCAACCCAAGTAGTCCGTGCTTTCTTTCTCAAAAGGTGTTTCCGCAGAAACACCTTAAAGCATGAGAAATGGGTGTATAGCAACAGGAAGCCCCCTCAGGGCAAGGCATGAGAAGAGTGCGATGCATTCAGCCAGAGATGTCAGGGGCATCTTGTGAAGAAAACGTCTGAGAGCTTACCTAGAGGAAGGGCAGAACAAGTCCTAGAGGAAATAAAGGTGAGCAGAAAGCATGTAAAACTGAAGGTTACCTGAATGGAGATCAACAAGCCCTGGGGTTGCAGTAATGTAGCAGGGACCCAACGTACAAGAACTACCTCGTAGTACCTAGTGGATCGGCTGCAGAAAAAGAGGCAAATCCTCCAAGCCTGATCCAGGATGGAGATATCAACAGAATCCAGGGGTCCCGTCCGCGGGGGAGCGTCCTACCCTGAAACATAGGAAGAACACAAAACCCCAACCGTACATACTGCAACACAAGCCACGAGGCTTAACAACAGATATCAATACAATGATAAGAAGAAAAAGGATCATACTCACTCACTATGGTCCTCAAGCATGGTTCATCAAAACAGTTATACAGGGACTTAGATAAAGTCCGGACCATCAGTAAGGCTGTCCTATATAAAATAGAACAAAACGCAGCACATCATATGGTCCAGCAGTAAGACACTGCAGTTTTTAACGCAGCAGGGGAATTAAAGAGGAGAGGTGAGGGCCAATGTTACCACCCCTAGAGGAAGGTGAGTAGAGCATTGG